>APFE031248892.1:9890-20098 GCA_000404065.3 Pinus taeda
TTAAATAAACAGACGCGGTGATTCATTTGACTTAGGCAAAGAGGGTTTTTTAGCCATTTTGAGGAGCATGAGCATAGGTGAATATGGTTTCACAACACAGTAGGGAGACTGGGATGATGGCAGTGACATTTTACTGTGTAACAGAGCAGGAGACTGATTTCATTTTCATTGAGGGTGATGACACTGGTTTGGGCCTACAAAGCTCAAAGCTCAAAGAGGTCATCCAGGAGCAACAGGTGGACTTCAATGCTTTGTCCCTCAGCTTAGAAAGAGCTAATTGGATAATAAAGTACCTGGAGCAAAGAGACAAGTAGCTTGAGGGTCAGCAAACGATTATGGAGTTGAAAAACATACAAGAAAACCGCCAAGCTGCCAAAAGGAGGAAGGTGAAACTCACGTCACTTGAGCAAGAAATCAATGCTGATCAAGAATCTTGGCTTGAGAGGGCTAATATCCACTTACAAAGGTTGTTAGAGAAGGCCAATAGGGAGAAGACATTGTTGAGGCATATGGCCTATCATTACATGGCCAGAAACAAAGTATGCAAGGCAAGAATCAAGAGCTTGAAAGCAAAGTTGAAGAGGGCGTCAAGGAGGCGAAAGGAGAAAGATAGAATTAAGATATTGGTTGAGGCTTCCTTGGCCCAACATAACACTTGATAGAGAAGAATCAGCCCAAATTTCAAAAACATTGGGACACTTTTTGCATTTTTGGGCTAAAACACAGAATTTTCTGCCCTATGCGCCGTCGCGCCACCTGCCGCTCGCTTTTGATGGAGGCCTCCAAATGAAAAACAATCAGCATTTTTGGATTTGGCATGAATAAAGATGCTTTCCTACCAATGGCCAAGAAATTTTGACAAGTTTTGAGCCCTCAAAAAGGCCAAAAACACCCAAAAAATGACCTTACTGCCCTTATTTTGACACACAGGAAGTAGTGTTGGGAGAACTAAGTTTTGGAGGGGAAAATTGAGGCCAGATTAAAAAATTCCACTTGTTCTAGAAATTCAACAAGTAGACCTTTCCAAAAAGCACAATTAGAGCAGATTTGGACACTGGGAAGGCCTCCAAAAGTGGCTGCAAACAGGCGTTATGCATAGAGAAACCAGCGCGGCGCATTGGGGAAATTTTGCTCACTTTGACCAAGTATACTCTGTTTTTCGCCTAGTTACTTGACAGTTTGACTTTTCTCCTTCTTAATGTCAAAATTGTGATGTAATTTAATGTAAATCGATGGATCTAGATGTAATTATGTCAAATTTTCACTAATGGAGGTAGATTCATCTATCAAAACGTAGTTTGCAACTGAATGAATCAATTCCGTAGTTTCTAGAGGCAAGTTGTTCCACTGCTTAATTTGTAGTTCTCAGTCTAGAATTAGTTGGAACAACTCCTAAACTTATGAGGTTGACCCCTAGAGGCTAGGATGAGTTATGGTTTGTCTATATCTTGTGATTTTTTAGTCATTAACATGGTTGGACTTTTGAGAAAGCTTGGAGCTTCATTGTATACATTTTCAGTAGTTTTGGCTAAGGAATAGAGACCAGGGTTTGCAGCACTCTTTGGGATTCATGTGGCATTTTGTTTTGGTATAGTGCTTTCTTCTATAATTATGAATTTCACTTATCTTTTATGCATGTCATTATCTATCTTATTTCTTCTTAACTAAAAAAAACAAGAGTATAGGTAGAATCCATTAAATTGCAGTGCTCTACCTAGGGTTTGCTTAGTTATTGATGTTTTCAGCTGTTTGAAGAGGATCCCTGAGTTTTTCTTGCCCTCTTCAACTCCTCACCTGTCTAATCTCTCCATATCATTCAATTTGAAATGCCAAATCAGTTGCCTACCTTGCCCCATAGAGATCTCTGCAAAACTGAGCCTCATTCCCCAGAGCCAAATCTGCCTTTCCATATGAGCCAACAAAAACATCATTAAATTCAATCAAACTCTTTTGCACACATACCTAGCCTAAGATCAATCATCATAGCAGTCATCTCAAGCCCTTATTGATCATACTCTGCTGAGATTGACCAGAGAGAGCCCTCTCCCGACCTGGTAGTGCTAGCTACCAGGTTAAGCGTGGTTTGATGTTACCCTAGATCCTACCTTTCTCAACCTGAGGTAGATTTAGGCCATAACATCTTTAATTATGAAATTCATTGCAAAATTCATGGCATGACCCTCCAGCCACAAATTTTTAAAAGTTTTATTGATCTTTAGATGTCTCGGGTGTTAACGCTCAAATCTACCTTAGGCTGAAATAAGGTAAAACTAGAGGCTACATCAAACCACGCTCAACCTCGTAGCTAGCCCTACGAGGACAGGAGAGGGCTCTCTCCGAGTCAATCTCGGCAAAAGTGATCAATGAGGTCAAGATGACTAATTTGATAACTAATTTTAGGCTAGGTATGAAGTACAAAGAGTTTGAAATTGATTTTTTGAAGTTTTGTTGAATTCAAGGGAAAGGCAATTTTGGGTGCGGGGATGAGGCACAGTTTTTTGCAGAGGTCTACTTGGAGTAAGATAGGCGATTGTTTTGATGCCTTTAAAGAGAATGAATGGATAGATCTGACTGGTGAGAGGTTAAGGAGAGCAAGAAACTTTCAAGGATTCTCCATAAACAGACGAAAACATGGAAAATCAAACAAACTTAAAGGCAGAGCATAGCAAATTATGGATTCTACCTTAACACTTCATTTGTTCAATTGCAGAAGATAAGAGAAGGAAAGTGATACACATAAACAACTTACAAATACTGAAAAAAGCACACCATCAACACATAAAGCCACATGAATCCCAAATAGTGCTGCAAAACCCTGGTCTTTCCTTTGCCAAAAATGTAGATAAAATATGTACAATAGAGTGTCAAGCTTTTCCCAAGAGTCCAAACTTGAAAATGACTAAGAAAATACATAATATAGGCAATCCAACCCATTCCCTTGCCTCTAGGGGTCGAGCTCATCATCCTAGGAGCTGTTTCAACCAACTTTAAACAAAGCACTACAATCTAGGCAGTCAAAACAACTTGCCTCTATAAGGTAGGAAACCGATTCATTCATTAAATTTTCACTTTTTGGTGAATGAATCTTCTAGAACAAGTAACTAAGTGTCAAAATTACATCAAGAGGAGTGAAAAATCACATCACAAGTCAAAACTGGTCAAACTGGCTGCATTTCCTGAGTTGAAAGATGAAAAATTGGCCAAAAAGCCCTGTGCGCCGCGCGCCTGAGCCCTATGCACCGCACGCCTTTCACCTTGTTTTTGGGGCACTTCCCGGCATCCAAATCAAGCTCACGATAGCTGGTTGGAAAACCCTGGATGTCTGATATCTATCCCAAGTGGAATTTTGCAATTTGGAGCTCATTTGCCCCCTCAAAATGTCATTCTCCCGGAAGTACTTCTTGCTGGTGTAAAAGGTGGCAAAAAGGTGATTTTCATGGTGTTTTTGAGCCTTTTGGTCACCCAGAACTTAATGAAATGCTTTGGCAATAGCTGAGCATGTATAATTCATCATGAAAAACCCAAAAATGTATAGTTTTCCTCCAACAATTGTCCCAATCTTAAGCGCGCGCATCGACGCGCTACTCGTTGAGCCAAAAAACCTGTTTTTAGGACAAAATTTGCAAAATGACAAAAATTTCTCCGAATTTGCTCAAATTCAGAGTGAAGACCCTCTATCATGTATTGTACCCCACCAATGAAACCTAGGCCAAAATTTGGAGTGGATCGGGCTTTTTTCGCCGTTTTAGTGCTTTGCTCAATCGCCTCTTTAGAATCTTCATTTTTGCTTTGTAGACATGCATACGAGCCCAATAATGAGTTTTCATATGACCAAGCATGTCTTTGTCTCTGTTTTCCTTCGCCAAAAATTTCCCCAAATGAGTGTTCACACGGATGAGCATAGACTCTCGATCAATCGGTGTCAAATCACCGGGTCTCTTTCGAGCCAATTCTCGATCCTCACGGATTTGCCGCAGCTCATAAAATGTATGTTCATCCTCTAGCTGTTTGTTGCACTGCTCCAAGTAGTTTATCACCCACTTAGCCATCTACAATTTCTTATGCAGCGAGTCATTCTCAGCCCTTTGCTCCCGGATGATCTGCTTTAGCTCCGAGCTAGGAGAGCTCGCATCAACATCAATGAAATCTGTGTACCGGCCTCCTGAAGGACCCTCATCATGCATGGGCCTCTTGCCCCTGTCTTGGATCTGTACCTGTGCTGAAGAAGAAGGCGAGACCCCTTCCACATAATGTGGAGATAATACTTGCTGTGCTGATGAAGTCAACGAGACCCCTTCCACCCCGGGTGGAGATAGTACTTGTCGTGTAGATGCAAATAAGGCCCTGCGGCCTCGCTGGTATGTCACATATGGAGGAGCACTTATATGCTCAGTCTCAAGAATGTCTGGCTGGTGTGAAGGTGCTCCCTCATCATGAACTATCTCGGGAGGCAGCTGTAGCGCTGAGAAGAAGTCACGGGGGATGAAATCCTCCCAAGTAATGCCTGCTGCCTCAACTGATGTATCACTATGATTTTGATCAGCGTGTAATGATATATGCTCTTATGATGATGTGCTGGGCTCTTCCTTTGTACTAAAGTCACCATCCTCTCTATGTTGCGACACATGAAGTACAGAATGTTCATCATACATACCCTCGTGAAATGCATCAACAAACGGACATGGTACGCATAGAGACGCGAGAATCTGCCCTCGCAACTGAAATACCGAATGATGAGTTTCATCAACGGTGCAAATTCATCCCTCAGGAATCTGAAAGGAAAAACTATGCTCAAGTGTCTCATATACCCGGGTTTGATGTATGGCTCATAGTAGAATCTGTCTAACTATTGGCGTTTGTTCCATTCCTCTCCTAAATTTGGTATCCCGGTGGCCTGAGCAATATTCTCTGGTGACAAGGTGAAATTTACTCCGGCGAGGTTTACATGACCATCATGTAAATGTAGAACAAATAAACGAACTAGTTCCCGATGATGCTGAGTTTGTGAGATCATCTCACAGTATTGGAAACATGATTGACGCTGAAAACAATCCATTGCAAGTGGGCAAGCCTGCAATTTGGCCAAAGAAGTAGGCTCCTCCCTGACATGCTGACCACCTTTGCCACTTTTGTGATAACTTCGTGGCACATTTAACTCCGGTGTAGAATCACTGTCATACTCCTGCTCATAGATTGACTCGGTCTCTGACATGACTTTGAAAACAAGACAGCTGGAATATATATGCTGATGTATAAATTGTGTGTACAATTGACTGTAAACTGTTCTTTGCTCTAAAAATGCTGTGACCAAGGGGAAACAAATGCACAAGGGAATATTAGGAAAGGAAAAACATTAGGGAATTAGGGACTTTGGAAATAAAAACAAGGGAATTAGGGAAGGAAAGGGAAATGAAAATATTGGGTTTAGGATTTTGGGATGTTAGGTAGGGATAATGTGTTTTTTTTAATAAAGGTGAGGGACTAAGATTTGAGGGATTGTAGTGTAGGATTAATGAGGGAATTAATGGGGAAAAATAATGGTGAATTCGGGAATAGGAAACAAAGGGAAATGGGGAAAAATTCACAACCTTGGTTACACTATGTTTTCAAACCCTACAACAATTTTTTACATTCAAACCCTACAACACTTATTCATTGACAAGGGAGGGCTTTCCAACTTGGATCTCTAAGGAAAAAATTTCATGAACCCATCACATTAACCTTTAAAAGCCAAGCAAAGGTAATGGATATGAGCCTACCTGCAAATTTGTGCGAAGAGGAGGCGACTTGATGCTTTTCCAAACAAGTTTCGGGCTCCAAACCCAATGCGCCGCGCGCCTCACCCAATGCGCCACGCGCTTGTATTTTTACACTGTGGCTTTGTGCCCAGTGCGCCGCACGCTTAGCCCAGTGCATCGCACGCCTGGAAACTGCTCTAACTTCCACTCAAATTCACAAATTCGCTTTGGAATGATCTTCTTCACTCTTGGCATGTACAATGAGTTGAAAATGTGTTGAAATATCTTTATAAAGACTCCCTTTTGATTTTTTCTTGGTCCATAACCCATTTTGTAATGTTTTGTCGTTAACACTTTTTCAGGATTAATAGACTTCTGAATTTTTGGTTTCCTCCTTAAATTTGGTTGAAATAATGATTTTCTTTGACAATTTTTTGCAGGGATAGTTGTGATATGATCTGGCAAAGGAGACCAAGGCTGCACCTGGACAATTCAAGAACTGAAATTTTTGAAAATTTATTACAAAAATGAGACGACAACTTATCTTCAAAACAGAGTTTTGAAGAGAAGTCCTAATCTATCTGTATAATGATAAACATTATTGAGGTAACCACCTATCGAGGACATCCCTCTGGCTTGCTGGTCTTCTTAGACTTTGCAAAACAAAATTGACTTAACCCTAGACCTAATGACCGACAACCCTTGTCATGACCTAGAAATTGACCTCTTGATTTTTATGAACAAACCTAAACCAACAGTGCCAAACATGAGGGGAATGAGTGACACAAACCATTCCGTCAGATTTATGGCATGCCTAACGAAATGCAACTGATCGAAAGTGATGGGACACCTAAACATGAAATGCAAAAAGGAGCTTTGATCTCTGACGGAGGGATAACTAGACCAACTCTAACAATGTTGACTATGAGAAACATAGTGTATACGTTATAATAGAAGTTTAGAGATAGTGAGACTGAGGCTATATGAAGACAGTCAGGATTCTAAGGTTCTTTAATTACATACATCCACTATCAAGGAACAGGTCCACAAAGATTGTGATTACACTCTTACCTTGAGATCCTTACCCTCTATGTAAGCCGAGACTGTGAGTGATGTTGTTGCTCCTTGTTATGACAAGAATGTGATATACATATACATATGCTAAGAATAATAGATTCGCAATCCTCTTCGTCCATCCGAGATCTACTAGCATGAGGTCCCTTCTTCATCAATCCGAGTATTGATTCATAGATATGCCGAGAGTATTTAGCCCAATACATTGATCAGTTCTATGTCCACATTATAGCTCCAAGTTCTTGTCATGACTGCACCTAATACCCTAGCTGAGGTGCAGTCAGACCCTAGTGCGGACCTGTTTCTACATGTGAGATTTCAGAGTGAGATATTCTTCCTTGATTACGTGCTCTATTCCTTCTTCATTGTGTCTCCTTCACTCAAAAATTTAGAGAGATAAAAATGTGAAAATTTTTATGTTTTTTTTGCTGACCCTTTTGTGGGTATTTATAGTAATTTTCCCATATACACAAATCGACATGAGTTTGTGAGCCATCGTGACTCTTTCTTGAGCCGATGTGACTTTCATTTTCTTAATTAATTTTATATTGGAGCCAACATGAATATCTTCCTCTTGATTTTGCTTGCAGACTTCTTTGGAGTATTATGCTTGGTCATTGGAGGGTGTCTACACAACTTTGTGGACTTGATTATATTTACATAAACTCATTAAGATTCTATACACATAACATGACTCTTTGACACATAGATAAATCCTAAAGACATCAAGAAGAAGTCTTTCACCTAGTGACACTTCTTGCTCATGAAACCCATGTAGCAAGATTACAAAAATAATTTATTTCCTTTTATTACAACAAATACAAAGATCATG
This sequence comes from Pinus taeda, assembly GCA_000404065.3. NCBI lineage: Eukaryota > Viridiplantae > Streptophyta > Pinopsida > Pinales > Pinaceae > Pinus > Pinus taeda. The sequence goes on from APFE031248892.1 coordinate 17,535, forward strand.
TCATTATGAAGACCGAACCTAGTTACACTTTATTCAACACTCCCTCTTAACTAGGGAGGTATTCATAATGGTACTTGGTCATTCTCAAGTTGAAGAATTTATCATAAGAAGAATTGGATTTGCAATCCATCTGTTATAGCATCATTTTGGCCAACATTGTTTCCATTTAGCAAGGCCTTGACTAACATCTCCATCTCTCATTTACATTAGAGCATAATGTTGGCAAGACCAATGACTGATAGAAACACATCATCATTGTCTCTCTTAGGGTCATACCCACTCGGGTGTTCTCCTAGTATTCCCTACTAGGACTATTCTCATATTGGGTTCCCAACCCTCAAGAATATCATTCCTCTTTCCCACTCTTTTCTTGGATGCCCTATCACATCCTCAAAGATTGTCGGATGCCAAACGATTACACAATCCTCCATTATTTCTTCCAAACTGAAGACAAAAATGTCGTGTCTGACTCTCCCTCCTAACCAGGGACGAGTTCCAAGTTTCTCTTTACTTAGAAACTTTCTCGAGTTCCTTTGCTCATAGGGACTTCCCAGAGCTCCCTCTTACCCAAGGACTCTATCATCAGTGCTTTATAGGGTCTTCTAGTTTACTAATGATTCAAGACTTTGATGTCATCAATTTCTTCATATGTAAGGTTCACCCATCCATCACTTTCCTTTTTCATGTCATTCCTTCTTTCCCATAAAGTATCCTTCTTGGCTTTATATCTGAGGCTTCCTTCATAAGTTCACCTGTCTTCACTTTCCTTCAACAGTGATTGCTTTGGGTCACAAGGTACATAGTTGTGACATCTTTCACGACTCTCCTTTTCTTGATCCTGCACACATACCCATACTTTTTCCAAGAGGTTAGATACAGAAAATAGATTACATATTACCTTTTGGTGATGGCCTTCTTCCAGTGACATCTTCTTGTAGGTATCAATCATCCTGCATACATGTTGACACATCCCCCAATGATATTTATTTTCAAGGGTCCTCATCCTTTCAAACTTTCATCAGAGTCTTCACATCTTTCCGAGAGGTTTCCTGGTCAAGTTTTCCTGATCTTCTAGATGTTGATTGCCTTCATCAAGGTTGCAAACTTCACAATCTCTTCCATCCTCATATCTTTCATTCCCAGGAGCTCTTAGAGTTCTTCAATTCTATTCAACTACTTCATACTTCATATGAGGATATATTATGTTGATTTCATCTAGTTAGACTTATGTCTTTCTGTATCCTTTCAAAGGAGTTGATCCTTTCCCTTTTGATCACGCTTGATCCATTTTATCTGCAACTATATATCATGACATTACAATATCAAATGCAAATACAAATACAATCATAGTCATACATACCTCATTTCTCCTTCAAGTATCTTTCAACATCTTTCTTGATTGAACGAATCTTCAATCCATTGATCTGCTTCATCATGTCATCATGTCATCAGTCCTTTGTCTCATGATTTCCATAAGTTGGAAATCCTGATGAAACTCTTGTTGCCCTTCCAAAATAGGGGATCCTCCACTGAGGTTTCTATCAAAGACTCTCAGCATGTAGAATGTCCCTATCTGGCAAATGTTCCCTTTGACCTGGATGACTTCTTCCTTTCCTTTGATATTCAATGATATTCCCAAGAGCTATGTTCTCCATGATTCATACTAGCTCTTGTTTCCATGATGTTGTAGAATTTTGTAGAATTTTTCTACAAATCAGCTAGCTCTAATACCATGTAGAACTTTTTCTACAAATCAGTTAGCTCCAATACCATGTATAAATTTCCCACCCGTAGATCACCTGGTAATGCAATGTATTAAAGCAAAACACTTGATCTACTTCTACAAAAAATTTAGCGGAAGCTTAATCAACCATGAGAAACATCAATAAGAACACATATAACTGATAAGAAGGAATCAATCACACATAACACAGAAGAATTTACCTGGGGAAAGCACCTGCCTAAAACCCCATCTCTATATTATCATACAAATGGAAATATAGTCCAGATTACACAAAGCCTTAACTCGGAAGCTATCTAGCTCTCAGTACAATCCCTTTGCTGCTCATAGACAAACCTTCTCCTCATAGACAAACCTTCTCACAAACCTTCTCCTCTGCCCTCCAAGCCTCCTATTTCCTTGTGTAGTTTCCTTGAGGTCTAGCGTTACCACCTATGTGAATTGGCCTCTTCACACACTCACTAAAATCTGATCTAACTACACAAACTTGAAGGAGATAAATCCTCATCATGGATGAGCTTCCTTTATAAGAAAAATATTCATCCAGCTGATAATATACTATCCCTTCTCTGATCTCAACTGGGTCTTTGTCTGAACTGCCATGCATCAGTTATCCATGAGTGAATACTCAGTTATCTGAAAATACCAGTTGTCACATGCATGTAAGCATCAAAAAACTGAATCTCATTAATTTAACAACTTGTTAAATTAATCTAACTGGACTTGATTAAGTTAAACTAAGTCAACTGATCCTCTCAATATAGAACTCATCCTTAATTCCTCAATTAGTGGAGAAAATCAAGGACACATTCCCCAATCAGTG
>APFE031248893.1:448-18764 GCA_000404065.3 Pinus taeda
ACTCCCCGCACCCCCGAAATTTCCCTAAAATTTGAGGGTACTCCCACACGCCCCCCCCTGTGCGTCTCCCCGCACCCGCGTCTCCCCGCACCGGAGTCTTGGTGGAACATTGGTTAATTATTTGTTTTTAGACAATGTTACAGGGCTGCAAGGTGGTTCAGGCAGCTAGAAAATGCAGCCTCTATATAACATTTTCCTTCCTAATAGGACAATTAGGAGTCTTCTTGTAACAAGAAGACAGGAAACTCATCAAAGGAGCGAAACCTCCCAAATGGAAGATGTGTTCAACTCACATCTGTGGTAAATGGGCACTCATTCCTACTTGAAGTTTGTTTGCCTAATATTTTGTCAAGAGAACAGTAGACATGAGCAAGGGACAGTTGCTACGTCGGTTGAAGCCCAAAGAAAATGCTACTACGCGACTTCGAACCTGTCTGAACCTATGAGCTAAATTGGAGCTCAGTCCCAATGGAACTTTGTTTCAATCAATAGGAATGGACAATGTTTAGAGTGCGGGAGTCACTGTTATAGGGAAGTGATCCCTCGGAACAACACCAAAACATTATAATTTTGGTATTAATCAAGAATTTGTATTTTTTATATGATCTATGAGCCTAATGTGATCTTGCAAACTAATCAATGAATGAATTGAATTGATTTACATGAGCAAAATTAAGCTCAATAAGTAATACAAAGATATTTACAGTAATAGAAACATCAAGTTTCTATTAGGAAATAGAAACAACCAGTTTCATCTAAGAAACTGCTAAAAAGATAAAAATAGCAACAGCTACTAAGAATGAGCATTAAACACTGAATAGTATTATTCTAATACCCTCCCTTAATGCTCAATCTATTTACAACACCAATAGACCCTCTGAATTTTACAAAACTTATCAAGACCAAGAGGCTTGGTGAAGATGTCTGCAGGCTGCTCCGTTGTGGGAACATATCGCAACTGAACAGATCCGTCTTCAACAAGCTAGCGAATGTAGTGGCAATGAGTTTCCACATGCTTTGTTCGTTCATGAAAGATTGGATTCTTGACAAGTTTGAGCACTCCCTAATTATCACAAAACAAGGGAGTAGGACCTGTCTGGGAAACATGCATATCCGCAAGCATACGTCGAAGCCAAACTGCCTCACAAGATGCCTTAACTGCTCCCCGATACTCTGCTTCTGTTGAGGAGAGAGCCACTGCCTGCTGCTTCTTACTAGTCCAGGTGACAGCACCGGATCCTAGATTAAACACATACCCAGCTGTAGATTTACGGTCATCAACCGAACCAGCCTAGTCAGAATCTATGTAACCACTGAGTATAGGATCGGAACTTCCAGTGTATAGGAGTCCATAATCAGGAGTGCCACGCACATATCGTAGCACACTCTTTGTTGTTATCCAATGATCAGCCTTAGGAGCTGACATGAAGCGGGAAATGTAGCTCATTGCAAAACTGATGTCAGGTCTAGTGGCAATAAGGTAGACGAGGCTGCCCACTAATTGCCTGAATAAAGTTTCATCCACAAGGGGGGAGGATGACTGCACTGAAAGTTTGAGCCCTAGTTCCATAGGAGTCGTGGCCGGTTTGCAATCCTGCATTCTAAACATGTCCACAAGATTTTTGGCATACTTCGATTGAGAGAGAAAGATGTTGTTCTCAGTCTGCCAGACTTCAACCCCTAGACAGTAATGAAGAAGTCCCAAGTCCGTCATATCAAAGGTGCTGCATAAGTCTTGTTTGATCCCATGGATCAAATGTGCAGAACTGCCAGTAATGATAAGGTCATCCACATAGACAACCACAAACAAAATATCATCACTAATATGTTTGATATACGGGTTTGCATCAGATGGGCTCCATTGAAAGCCATGATCTGTCAGGTACTGATCAATTTTCATGTACCAAGCCCGAGGAGCTTGTTTCAATCCATTGAGTGCTTTAACTAATCTACACACTTTCTGTTCTTGACCGGCAACATTGAATCCTGGAGGCTGCATCATGTAGACTTCTTCCTGTAAGTCACCATATAGTAAAGCACTCTTTACATCCATCTGATGGACTTTCCAACTGAACTGAGCTGCTAAGGCAAGTACGAGTCGTATGGAACTCATATTGGTTGTAGGAGCAAAGGTCTCCTCATAGTCTATGCCTTCCTTCTGTGAGAACCTTCGAGCAACAAGGTGAGCCTTATACTTGTATAGGGTTCATCAGCTTTGTATTTCACTTTATACAACCATTTGCAGCTAATGGGCTTCTTCTCTGCAGGAAGATCATAAAGGGTCCAAGTGTGATTCTTCTGAAGACTCTGGAATTCAGCTTCCATAGCCTATTCCCACTCAGATATACCCTTAGCCTCGGAATAGGTTTGCGGCTCAAAAACACTATGTAGGTTAGCCATAAGAGCAAAATTTACTATAAACTGTTGTTTGCTCTTATGTCTAAAAGTTCTACCTTCAAGGAGCTCACTATCCCGGAGATCACCAATGGTTTTAGCCCACCATTTAGGCCGAAGAGTAGAGGAACCAATATCAGGAGGAGGTGGAGAAGGCTCAAGAACAATAGGAGCAGCAAGAGGAGGGTTATTTTCTGGAGGAAGCTCAGGCAGTGTATTATCAAATACTGATGTTGCATCATCCCTCCCATCAGGTGGACCTACCAGAAGAAGAACATTGTGAGGATGATCCTCAGAACACTGCTCAGAAGGAGAAGACTGAAAGAATCCTTTGTCTTCATCAAATACTACATCCCGACTAAAGCTAAGACGACCAGTGGCTATATCTATCAGCCTATAGGCCTTGTGATGATCACTGTACCCTGTCATCATGAGTTTCTGGCTTTTGGAATCCAACTTAGAGCGCTTAGCAGCTAGAATCCAAACATATGCAACTAACCCAAATACTTTGAGGTGACTAATCTTAGGCTTACGGCCAGACCAAACCTCTTTGGGAGTCTTCCCCTTAACAACCTAAGAAGGTGATCAGTTAAGAAGATAGACAGCAGTAAATACTGCTTCAACCCAGAATTTGTTCGGAACACTCCTGTGTTGTAACATGGAACGAGCCATTTCAACAACCGTACGATTGCAGCATTCGACAACACTGTTCTGCTGAGGAGTGTAGGGTGTAGTTAACTGGCGTTTGATGCCATGAGTATCACAGAAGTTGGAAAAATCAAAAGAACAAAATTCCCCCCCATTATATGTCCTAAGAGTCATGATATTACAGCCAAACTCTTTTTCAACTAAGGTTTTAAACTTCTAAAGGCTACTAAATGCATCAGATTTATATTTTAGAAAATACACCCCCATCTTTCTACTGAAATCATCTACAATAAGCAAAAAATATTTGCAAGCAGTAATAGAAGATGTATTCATAGGACCAAAAATATTAGCATGAATTAACTGGAGTACCTTAGATGCGCGCCAAGATTCTCCATTCTTGAATGAAGACCGATGTTGCTTGCCAGCTTGACAGGTGCCACATACTCCCAACTGCTAAGTCTGAATATCAGGTAACCCTGACACAAGTCCCCTCCCGAGAGAGCTGAGAGAGACTCTGCATGTTTAGATGCCCATATCGCTGATGCCACAGAGTGTTGATTGGAGAAACACGAGCTGCTAGAGCCACTTCTGGAGAATCACTAGTATCAAGAAGCCTGTATAGACCATGATCCTCTAGGCCAACAGCAACTGTAAGACTAGTTTCCCTGTCGATAATGGAGCACTTGTGCGCATGAACACTACATCAAGCTGAGGAGAGTTCCTCATAATCTAGCTGACAGACAACAGATTAATTTCCATACCAGAAACATAGTACACATTCAGGAAAATGAGTGTGTGCCCACCAGACTGAATCTGAGTTGTACCTCTGCCAACCACTATGTACTTTTCACCTCCGTTGAATACCACAGAATCACTGAAAGGTGAGCAATCAATAAACCAGTCACGCATGTGAGAGAAATGGTGTGATGCACCAGAGTCAATGTACCAGGCAGAAGACGGGACATGATCTGAAGACCTTTTAGCCATAAAGGCGTAAAAGGCAGATTCTGTCTACTCGGAATGTTCTGCAACATTCGTTGTCTGATGGGGCCCTCCCTATTTCTTCTGTTCAGAAGCAATCCTCTGTCGGCAATCTTTCTTCATATGGCCGAACTTGTGACAGTAATTACACTGCACACTTTTCTTCCTAGCAGGATCAAAACGCTGAGAAGAACCTTTCTACTGAAAGGACTCAGAGGACTGATATTTGGCAGCAAAAGCATTTTTTTAGGAGGTTGTTGAAGCACCACTACCAAACTGTTGTTTCCAACGATCCTGTTGAAGGAGTTTGGTGCATAACTCTAGAAACTTCAGATCAACATTTGTAGTAGTAATGTTGACTGTTTCTATGAAGTGTTCATAAGATTTTGGTAGACTTTTCAGAGTGATGACTACCATATTTTCTTCCTCCATGGTCCGACCAATGACTTCGAGCTGATCTCGAATGTCTTTAATCGTGTTAAGATGTTCCTGTAAAGACATATGATCGTCAACAACTGATTCTTGAGAAAGAAAGCTCTGCTCTTGTCGGATGTCTCATGCAATTCCTTCAAATGTTGCCAGATTTCGGCAGTTGTCTTGCCAGAAGGAATTTGCGGTCACTAATCATCAGTCACAAAGAGTTTGAGAAGCATAACAGCCTCTCGATTTCGATCATCAAATTTATCTTGATTGGTACCAGTTGTACCGAGACGGAGCTCTTTGCCCAAAACGAGTTGATCAAGACGCCTGTATTCAAAAATGGTCAACATTCTCTATTTCCAGATGTTATAATTGGTGCCATTAAAGCGTTGATTGTCTTCCAGCATCAGATTGGTTAGCGAGGCCATTTGCACGTTTCCCAAGACAAGGAAAACAACAAAAGAAATTTGGCACATATTTCAATGCAAATGCCGACTGAACCAGACAAAATCTGATAGGTGCAATATAAAATAGAACCAGAAATCGTAATATTTATGGGCAGATGATAGCCTACACAGAAGGTATGCTTGGATCTCATCTTTAGAAAGGTGAAAGTTGCTTTATACGCACATCATAAAGAGGATAAATGCATGTGTTTTAGCTCACTGTATCACGCCAAAAAACAGTCACGCAAAAAAAAATCCATGGCCCCTCCTTGATTAGATGCCACTCAAACTTCGGATTACTGGATCACTGTAACTTCGAAAAACTGAGTCAACTTCAGATTTTGACGCAGATTTGAAATGCATTAAATCTAAATCCGGTCAAAGGGCCACAGACGTTGCTTGTGATGACGTGTATTGGCTACTGGGCGTCATTCGCCATTGTGATGCAAAGATGTTCGCAACAGTGGTCAAAGAGTTTTGTGAAGATTCAGATCTTTTGCGTGACTTGTGGTATGCGGATCCAGAGAAAAAAAAATCGTGCTTAAATAAATCGCAGAAATGTCATATGCAGCCGTCATACAGTGTAATGATCTCACCTTCGTGCGCGGAGTTTCTGACGCGTGGAAATTTTATATGCAGCGGTCATACAGTCCAACGATCTCACCTTCATGCACGGAGTTTCTTTGATGCGTGGAAATTTTATATGCAGTCGTCTGGAAATCACGTGCCAAGAAACCTCACATGCAGCCACCGTTATGGAGCACCCTATGGATTCGTTGTCCGCACCAGATTTAATGGACCGGATCGCGGCGCAATCTGGCGTCGAGGGTATTGAGCAGAAAGTGAACGAGTTAATGAACCGAAGCACAGCATCTGCATGCTCGGTCCTGCTTTGATTCTCGAGTATAAGGATGCGAGATTTTTTTGCAGGAATCTGGTCACTCCCAGCAATGCTTGATTCTATCCGTCGTTGGCGCTGCTTCCGCTGTCCACGCAGAAAGACTTCACCAGCGGCAAAGGAAAATGCCTCCAGCTTGAGCATAGACATAGGGTATCACTAGGACGAGAAGTGCCTCGCTGAACACCAGGCTACGAGCTCTCGAACAAGGCCATGGTGCAAACACGTAGCAAGAAGTTGAGTCCAAATACAACTAAGGAACGAGCAGGGTAACAGTGAAACCCCAAACAGAGCCCATCCTCGACTCAACAAGTGACAACGTCAGGTAAAACGGAGAATCGCTCTCAAATTTGAACAGCGTCAACCAGTGTGAAAACAAACACTCAGATGCAGACCCCTAGAAAGCAGTTTCGAAATGAAACACAGAATTTTTCACACTAAAAAATTGTTTCGAAAAACTAACTTAGCTCTGATACCATAATCAATGAATGAATTGAATTGATTTACATGAGCAAAATTAAGCTCAATAAGTAATACAGAGATATTTACAGTAATAGAAACATCAAGTTTCTATTAAGAAATAGAAACATCAAGTTTCTATTAGGAAATAGAAACAACCAGTTTCATATAAGAAACTGCTAAAAAGATAAAAATAGCAAAAGCTACTAAGAATGAGCATAAAACATTGAATAGTATTATTCTAATACAAACAAGGAAAAACTTACATTTTATATTGCACATGATTGCAACCTAAACTGGATATTAATAAAAAAACGCTATACCAGAAATGTTCCCTAGTGTACTGTTAAGAAGATATTTGTGTTGAACAATGGCAAGGCATCAAAAATGAAATATAATTTGAATCCTGACATACGTTTGAAAACTTTAATTATAGTAAATCATCTACGAATATTTAAAACCCAAAATGCTGCCAGAAACATCAATATTTTATACATCCAAACTACTTAATAACTGCTAGAATGACTCCAAGGGCTCTATACACCTCAGGTTATCAACTGGCGAATAATATCATGGAAGTTACATTCCAAAGCTGGATATAGTATATACATGCTTTATTCTTGATATTTCTCTTTGAAACTTGAAATGATGAGTATAAGCTATAACATCTAAACCCAAGTCATCCCAAGGTGACATTTTGAGAAAGCGTTACGTTTGCCATGCAGAATTCTGTAAAAGTTCGAGAACCAAACCACTTGAATCATTCGTGTCAAGTGATGAAACAATGTACTTTTAGATAGTTCATAATACACAGACTAGATAGTTCATAATACACAGAATTCTGTAAAAGTTCGAGAACCAAACCACTTGAATCATTCGTGTCAAGTGATGAAACAATGTACTTTTAGATAGTTCATAATACACAGACTAGATATTATTCATTATCGCTTCCTCTAAAAAGAGAACTACCAACTCAAACAATAAGATTGTGTTGAAACAGAGTATTTTTAGTTCAGAAGCCACCAACAAAATCATTTGATTTAAATAAATATAGTGAACATCAAATTTGAACAGTATTCTTCAAGAGCAATTTTAGAGATTAATGAGATCAAGTTAGGAATCTAGGATACTCATCCACTTACAGAGTGAATTTGTCAATTAACTTCTAATTGAAGCTTATCCACAATAGCACTGGCCCCTTCCCCACTACTAAAAGAATTTTAACTGGGTATAAATATTACATTGGAGAAGTGAAAAGTCACAACCTTAGTCACTATTTTTGGATGATACTGACGTCGATTCCTCATCATCATCATCTTCTGACTCATCTTCTGACTCAGCATCAACTTCAGCTGCTTCACCAGCCTCACTTTCTTCAGCTTCACCATCTCTAGCAAAATAATCATCCTCATATTTCGCATCTTCATCCTCAAACTCATCTTCTGTATCTTGTCCGTTTTCACAGGCTTCATCTATATCTTCTTCCTCTTCAGATGACTCACTAACATTATCTTCTTCATTGTAATGCTGATCTCCATGATTCCCAGCTTCTCTAAAACCATCCTGCCCTTCCCATTCCTCTCCTTCAATGCTCTGGGAACACTCACTTAGATCATCATCCTCACCCATTTCTTCAGGTTTATTTTGCATACCCATTCTTATATTTGTCAAAGGGTTTGGGTCTTTTTCTTTTTCCCCACTCCTTTGCATGCCCAGTTGCCTATGTTTGGAACTACGAGTGACTCTTCCACGCCCTCGTCCACGTGCACGCCCTCTTCGTGTCCGTCCTCTTACTTTCTTTTGATCTTCATTAGTGACAGAAGTACCATCTTCAGAACATTGAAGCTTCCGTTTTGAATCTCTGTTTACACTATCTAATCCAATCTCTGTTCTTGTTGTAATACTTCTTCCACCACGACCACGACCTCGTCCTCGAACTCTTCCTCGACCACGTCCAATGTTTCTTCCATTACCAGAATCTGTCCCAGTATCTTCTCTCTTGTCTTCTTCGATTGGGGATACATTTTCACAAGCCTCCAGATGTTGGACAGTCCTACTAGCAACATTTGACTGCATGTTCTGTAAAAGAAGTAGAGTTCTAGTCAGAATTAAAAAAAATAAAAACTATTTAGTGTGTTTCCTCGTATATTTTAAGCAATTGAATTATCAATCTGTGGAATGACTTCTCTAACGACATGCAGCCACTGAACTTATGAATATGAACTATAGATACAAAAAAAGCATCGCTCACATTTATATCCTCATATTCATTTACTGTTTGATTTTCTGGTTTTTGGTCCAAGCTATATGCAAGAGAGTAGTCAAACACCATAAGACGCAGGGCCACAGCTGCTGTTGTGTGGGGTATCCAAGGAAGCAGGGGAACCTCTCCTGATACAAAATTACTCTCATTAACTCCAGTTTCAGGAGAAATAACACCCAACAACTCCTTTGTTGTCTCAAAATTTGATGACAACCAATCGCGGTTAACAGCTCCTTCTAACTGTGTGGTTATCTGCAAAATAAAAAACACTTAGGAATGATGCAAATAATAAAACAAACGTCAGCAAGAAATATTAGAGATATAATAACTATTGTTAATGAAGTAAAAATGTAACCTAGTCTCAAGTCATATACAAAGGTAAATACTAAATACATGGTACTATTGTTAGAAGTAAAAGTAAAAATGTAACCTAGTCTCAAGTCATGTAGAAAGGTAAATACATAGTTAATGATTTGTGTCTGAATCAAGTCTGTTATGTCTGAATGGTGAATTTATTATCTTTTTCTTAATGAATTAGATAGTCTATGACTCTATCGTGCATCATTCTCTCTTATTTTCTCCCCTAGTTACCATTTTTCTATCATGGTATCAGAGACATTCCAATACCTTGAACCCTGAGAAGACAGAGATCAAAGGAAGGAGATCGCGATCTATTGGAGACCAAAAAGACAAGATTATTGTCGGTTTGCTGGGAAGAAGGAAGAACCACGACTGCAAGGCACAGAGATGTGTATGGAAAAAGAGGTCGTAAGTCAATCCTTTATTTTCAAAGTGAAAGGCTTTAAGATTGCTTGTATTCCCATGTACAGAGTGTTGGGAATCACGATTGCCATTAGACCAAAGCCCGCAGGTGTTAGTCAACGGTCGTATCGCCAGAGATAAGGATCCACGAGAGGCTGTTAGTCCATGTCGCGAAACACACACGGAGTGTTGGTTTATCCAATGTCCAACAATCTCCCCCTCAACGTGAGTCGGGTGTGTATCGAACTCGTGACCTTCGCTCTGATACCACTTGTTGGGAATCACGATTGCCATGAGACCAAAACCCGCAGGTGTTAGTCAACGATCATATCACCAGAGATAAGGTTCCACAAGAGGTGGTTAGTCCATGTCGTGAAACACACAGGGAACGTTGGTTTATCCAATGTCCAACACAGAGATTGGAAAAGATGAGAACACATTAGTTTAAAAAAAAAACTATAAAATGTAAGCCACGAGGAGAAAAGACACAAATTTTGTTTAGCTGCAGAAAGTGGCAACAGGATGTCAAGCCTGTTGAAGACCCCCAGATTCTGAGTTGGATTATTGAATCTCCATGGATTTGAGCAGAGCCTATTGAAGCTCCAACAGAACACAGAACCAAAAAGCAGGGTTTGAGAGAGATCCGACCTGCAGATAGAACCTGCTGAAAACAGAGAGTAGAGAAGACACCTAACCTGCAAGAGATGCTGAGACAGGGCAATCTAACCCACCTGGCAACAGTGAGGCCTAACCATGTTGGAGAAGAAGAATGCATGGCCAACAGTTGAAGATAAAATAAACAACCAGTTTTTAAAATCAAACCATAGATATCTGTCGTGAAAGTGAACTATTAGATAGCAATTGAATGCAGATTCGGAGAGTCAAGCAGAGCTATTGTGTGCAATTTTCAAGTGTGTGCCCCACACTTAAAGACTGAAGAAGGTTGCCTAGACTGTAGAGAGATTCAATTGTTGGCATTTTTCAGAACAGAAAAGCAGGCGCTGAGATTGTGGTGAAAGCACACAACAAAACCAAGAAAATCAGAGGAAGTCAGATTGGAGATCAAATCACTAACTCTCAGGTAATCCATAACTCAGCACTATCAATTTTTTTTTAAATATTCTGTGGTCCATATGCTTCCAAAACAAGTGTAATGAACCGTAGTTTTAAAAACTGGAACCAGTGACCAACCTGGTCCACCTATCAAACCAGTTTTTGAACTGGAATTGGAAAAAATGGACTAGTCAGATCTCAATGAACCAGTTTTTAAAAAATACATGAAATAACTAATTTCTAATGAAAAAAATATATGTTTTTAAGATTTAAAACCATGGTTCCAAACCAATAGAGACAAAATATGCAAAGTTTGTTCATTTATATACCATGTAGAGGTGAATATATCAAAAAGGCACCAAGTGCAATACATATCAACAACAAAATACATAATCAATGAGGCTCTGGATGGCCTCTAGAGTTCAAAAACAATGCTACAAGCTATGGGGCTACTGGCCTACTATAAATCTACATATCAGTGACCAACCTGGTCCACCTATCAAACCAGTTTTTGAACCAGAATTCGAAAATCCAGACTGATCAGATCTCAATGAACCGGTCTTTAAAAAATACATGAAATAATTAATTTCTAATGAAGAAAAAAAAATTAAGATTTAAAACCATGATTCCAAACCAATAGAAACAAAATATGCAAAGTTTGTTCATTTATATACCATGTAGAGGTGAATATATCAAAATGGCAACGAGTGCAATACATAATCAATGAGGCTCTAAATGGCCTCTAGAGTCCAAAAACAATGCTACAAGCTATGGGGCCACTGGCCTACTATAAAGTCTACATATCAGTGATCAACATGATCACTCATCATCATGATCAAAGTCATCACCACTACTAGACATGGGATCATGAACAGGAGCTAGATAAACATCATTTGGCTCAGAGTCTGAGGAATCCTCAGGGTCCTTTGCAACCTCAGTAATATTAGCAACAGCAAAACTAGACATCGAAACTACAAATAACTGATCAACATTATCACTCATCAAACTCATCATTGATTCACGACTACTAGAAATAGGATCATCAACAAGATCTACATAAACATCATCTAGCTCAAAGTCAGACTTGGATTGCTCAACCTCATAATATGGTAGAAATTGAAAAAGTTTAACATGCCTAACCAATTGTTTTGCTTTGAGTGAATGATAGAAAGAGCTTAGCATGAAAAACCAATTATTTTACTTTGAGTGAAAGGTACATTTTTGTTAAGGCCATGGTAGAAGAGTTCAACAATCAATACCAACAACATGAACGAAGTTCAACAATCAATGCCACCAACATCAAGGTACTTAAAGGGCTTCATGCTCTTGATCAAATGCCAATCCCATACCCTCATGCATGACAGAATCAAATGGAAACATTGCAACCCCCCAAATCCTAAAATCCTGGAAACCATTAAGTCCGCTGGATTTTGAATGAGATCTAAAATTCCAGTTTCTCCATGTGAAATCAAATGAAGTTGAAACCACTCTCAAACATCCTGAGGCATTTCATGGTAATGTTAAATATTTAAGTAAAAGGATTTCCTTAAAAATAACATTGCCATTGATTGCCAACATTGCTAGTGTTGAGTTAGGCCATTTGTTTAGGTTTAGGGTTTGGGACGAAGAGGGTTGGTTTATGGCCAAGGGGGGGTTGTTTTGGAAGGAAAACAACCCAGGTTTCCTCCAAAACTACCTGAAAAAACTGCCATCAATGGTCTCGGACTCCCCAACAGGTTAGGGTTGGAATCAGTCGGTTAGGGCCAATACAAATTAGCCCTCCAGCTGGGTTTTTCTACCAGTTTGTTACCTGGCCTATCTGACCGGTTGGTTTGACCAGTTACCGGCTCAGACCGACCAGCTTTTAAAACTATGAATGAAATGCATTCTTCCCTATAAAAGTTTGTTGGCAAACCATAAATGGGACAGAAACAAAACTCACATCAAACCAAGATGTTATCACTCAATTTTGAAAACAAAGATAAGGTGGTCAATTTCAACTTTGTCAATCGCTGAAAATGATAAAGGATTTCACTGTTCAGAAATGTCAAAAAAATAGAATACTTCCATTGCAAAGCTAAAGGACAATAAAGTAGACGAATTAGTCACCAAAATTAGATTGGTGGGTAATAAATTATTTGTGGATGGTGTTGATGTAAAATAAAATACATCTTCACAATCTCCTATAAACCCTTCAAAACCTCTTTCAAATTAACAGGGAAAGTTGCACAGTTGATGCTTGCAGAGTCTTTTGGGCTGTTAATGCAGGTAGAATTGGATTTGCACAAAGAGGAGAACAAGTCCAACAGATATTTTATGATCGACAGTGATGGGAAGAAGAATATAATGCAAAAGAAACCAAACAAACGATTTAACGAAAACTCTGATTCAGATTCCAAAGGTTGCTTTATTTGTGGAAAATATGAGCATTTTAGAAAAGGTTATCATCATAATCTCCAAAGTCAAATTATAAGGGTCAAAGGATAAATCTCAAAAGCCTTACATTGTGAGCAATAAAAAACTTAGAATCATAAAAAAGATCTTTCTTGCACAAATAAGTACACCTCACATCATTGATGTTTGGCGGTTGGACTTAAGGGCAACCAAACACAGGATAGGCTGTCAAAAATTGGTGAACATGAAGAATGGCTCCAATGATGGTAATTCGGTGTCAATTGTCAATGAAGCTACTTATGAAGTAAAGCACAAAAGAAACAATGCGTTGAAAATGTCAAATGGCCTGAACAGAAGTGTTAGACGCGTAATCCTTAGGGATTTGGCGAATTGTGAATATTTTGTAAATATGTAAATATGAGAAATCCAAAATGTTAGAATAGGAAGAAACATTGGACCCTGGAAATTGAAACCAAAAGCCACAACATCATTGTACAAGTATGCTTGAGTAATGGAAAATCAATGAAGTTTGGGAATTACTTCACTTGGCCCAACATGGTATCACAACCAAATCTAGGCATTTTTTGCTCTCTCTTTGTAACTCCTTCAGTGTCGATTCCCTGACATCCCAGATCACAAACCCGCACTAGGCCATTTCCTTAACGTTCCTGTCCCGACTTAGTCCTATCCTCATCTGTCGGTCTCTTTGCCATGTAGCAATGGAAGGAACCCTAACACTCTGCTTCCTTGTTGGATTATCCACGAGTTTCCCACATTCTTCTCTCTTTGCAGACTCTTTTAAAACTTTCAGACGTTGTTTGATATGCCATTGCATTCAAAGTTATGGTTAAGTTGTTCTAAACAACAATTGGTTACTTACGGTGGTGGTTCTGTGGGTGATAGTGCTTTATGTTGGTAACTGTCTTTAAGCTTGGGTTCTGATCTATGTTGCAGGAAACGTGGCATAGAGGTCCGTTTCCGTACGGAAACGCGTTTGGTACAGCCCTGAAACGTGTTTCCGACCGTACTGCCACGTTTCCCGAAACGGAAACGTGGCCAGTACAGTCGGAAACGCGTTTCAGGGCCGTACGACCCACGTTTCCTCACTAACTTGTGTTTTTTTAATTTTTTTTAATTTGTTTTTTAATTTAATTTTAGGATATGTTAGTGATTTCTTGTTGCTTCTAGGTGTGTGTTTAAAGTTATAAAAGTGAATTTTTGCCCTAGTGTTGATATGCAGTGCATCAGGAAGTTTGAGGCATATGCAGTTCATGGTAATGTTAAATTCTTAAAGTAAAAGTGATATTCTCCTTTATTTTTCATTTTCATCCTTTTACTTAAAATTTTTAACATTACCATGAAATGACTCAGGATGTTTGAGAGTGGTTTCGCCCTCATTTGATTTCATATGGAGAAAGTAGAATTTTAGATCTCACTCAAAATCCAGCAGACTTATTTGCTTTTCAGGATTTCAGGATTGGAGGGATTGCAATGTTTCCATTGGATTTTATCATGTACTAGGGTATGGAACTTGTATTTAATCAAGAGAACCAAGCCCTCTATGTAGGGGAAACTCCCAATAATCAAGATCATGTAGGGTACTAGGGTATGAAACGTGTATTTAATCAAGAGCACTAAGGTTGTTCGACTATGTAGGAGAAGACTCCCAATACAACAGTGGTCTTTCTAAAGAATAGGATGTGGATGCAGAAAATCCTAATTTGGATCTCTCTCTTGCAACCTTATAGTCTTTATTGTACTTGCAGCCTCATATATTAATATAAATAAAGGCTAATCTTGAGATTTGGATATATAATAAAGGTTGCTTTTGGATATTCCGATATTTTTATTTTCATTATGTGATCATTCATGAGTAAATGTGATGGCTAAATTAAATCTTAATGTTTAAGTGAATAAATTATAATGCATCATTTATGCTTTATGATTGCACATATATATATATATATATTCGTGTTTCCCCGTTTCCAAAATTTGGGGAGGTCGCGTTTCGTATCGCTTCCCGTTTCGGAAACTCGTACCCGTTTTCCCGTTTCGTGCAACTTAGGTTCTAATGTTCTGTAAACCCATGTCTCGTTTTTTATCTTGATCTTTGTGGCTCTTGATGAGCTGTATAGAAATGGAATGAGAGTAATCCACACAATCGCATTGTCCTCTAAGAGCCATATGAGACAACTGGCACAGGCGATTAGAGCACAAAGCTCACATTTTCGATGTCGTAGCTCAAATTTCAAAGCTCACAGCCCAGGGGATTCTCTAGTGCAAAAGAATGTGTGTGCATGTTGTGTTGTTGGTGGCAATTTCAATTACAGGAAAAAGGAATAATTTGTTGAATCAATATTTACTAGAGTTTCTAAATGGAATTGCTTCACCCAATGAATTAGAACACCACCAAACCTTTAACAACAAGACATAACAAAATAAACCAAGGAAAAGTGTATCCAGTACATATTCCATTGGAATCGACACTTGAAATGACCCTACATTAGCCTTGAGTGTGGGTTAGACTCCATAACAATTATTTGTAGCAAAGAGGAATTTTGTCTATGGTCACAGGCTTGGTTGTTAATTTGAAAGAGGAAACTATGCAGTGACGATATTTCTAACTGCAACTAATCTAAATTACAATTTCATATAAGTTTTAGTGGTTCTTGCTGAATGATTCAATATATGGTGTAGAAATGAAATAATTTGTGCCTATCCCACTGATAGAAGTAGTGTGCCTTGCTCAAAAAGGGAAGAATCAATCAAATGATTCTCCTAAAAGAAGTGGTAGCAAAAGGGGGCATGGAAGAAAGGATTTCAAAGGCAGGGAGGGTAAACACCATCAAGGAGAAAGACCTAATATTCGCTGCATTCATTGTGGCAGAGATGGACATAATGCATCAACATGCAAAATCCCCTAGGAGAGAATCAGAGAATATCAAAACCAAAAAGAAAACAAAGGTAAAACATCAGATCCAGCTAAAGATAAAGCACCTAAATCTACTCATGAGTCATTATATTGTTGCCCATTGCAATATTGTAGTTGAAGAATATTTTCACACTTCATTTGCTTCTTTGAGAGATGCATGGCTACTTGATACAAATGCAACCTGCCATATGACCTTTTACAAAGAGTTTTTTGAAAATTTTAGTGACTATGCATCATGTCCTAGGGGCATTGGAGCCTGATCTTTCCATTATATCCCTTGAGTCTTGACATGTATCCCTTCCAGAGTGTTGTTCTCCCATCTGATGAGAACCTCTTGGAAGCCATGGCCTCTTATGGTTCATAATCAAGGTGTCGGAGCAGAGTTCTTTGTCTTGTGTCAAGCTCCTTAAAAAATGAATAAAGGTATCGAAGCCGAGTTCCTTGTCTTGTGTCAAGCTCCTTAAAAAATGAAACAAGGTGTCGAAGCAGAGTTCTTTGTCTTGTGTCAAGCTCCTTAAAAAATGAATCAAGGTTCTTGGAGCACAGTTCCTTTTCTTGTGTCAAGCTCCTTAAAAGATGAATCAAGGTTCTTGGAGCAGAGTTCTTTGTCTTGTGTCCAGCTTCTTAAAAAATGAATCAAGGTTCCCAGAGCATAGTTCCTTTACTTGTGTCAAGCTTGTTAAAAAATGAAACAAGGTGCCATGAGCATGGTTATTTTCATGTGTCAAGCTCGTTAAAAAATGAAACAAATCACCTTCCAATTCGTGTCTTTGATTATATCTCGTAAATTCCGAGTCAAGTCTTTCACTTGATCTTGTAACTGAACCTTCATTCCATCCACCTATTAGTAACCAGTAGTCTACTTAGGTGAATGAAATAAAGCTCGGGGGCATGTACCTCGAATTAATTCATTATGTTGGGGGCATGCAAACTTATCTCAAGCATAGTTTTTCTTTGTTTCAAGCTTGTGTTAAAATGAAACCAATCTCAAGTATAGTTTGTCTCTGTTTCAAGCTTGTGTAAAAATGAAACCAAATCCAAGCATAGTTTTTCTCATGTTTCAAGCTTGTGAAAAAAAGAAATCATCTTCAAGCATAGTTTCCCATGTTTCAAGCTTGTGTAAAAATGAAACCATTCCCACTTTACCTCTCGTGACTGTCGTTTCTATTAGCCTGTTTTTGCTAGATGAGCCTTGGTTTTTTTATTTCATTGTCGCCATCTCTTTGGCTGATCATATGCTTTCACTTGGTTGTTTGACCCTTGCCTGGGGAACATCTGCGATGAGTGGCTTTATTAGCCAGCCTATTGACCTTTACATGTTTTGAGCAGTTCCATCATGACCATAACCGATTGCTACCCCTTTATACCACTCGTTCCTTCAGGTGGAGTCCTCTTTCAGCTCTTTTCAGACTCCCAAAATAGGAAAAGATTGCCAAGCACTTGTCTTTTCGAACTCGTAAAAGTAAATGAAAAGACGTCTACTCAATATAAGTTTAACCATTTTCCGGACTGAGATAGACGAGTTACGAAAAAGGTATACCATAGTCACACATGGCTAAGAGGTTCTCTTCAGTATTGTTTTCTACCTTTTCAGACTGAAGAGACTATCTACGAAAAGGGACATCTGGAGTTTTCTTTTTGCCTCCTTTTCAAACTCTCTAAACATGAAAAAGGCGTCGAGTTACCCCTCCATCGAACTCATAAAACTGAAACGACGAAGGACTTGTCACCATGACAAGGCCGAGCTATTCCTTCCTAGGACTCGATAAAAAAACTAGGATGGATTCATCCGAGGGATGAACTTATACGATAAGCATATGGTATCCTCTTCAAGCTTGAGATTAAAAATAAAGAGGTGCTCACTAGAAATACTAGGGGGAAAAGGAAGGAAACATATATCCTATATTTTGTATGAAAGGCAATATGTCACTCTTGAACATGACACTTATTTGTACCTCATGTCGGGTTTGTGACATCCTCATTTTGTCACTTGGCTTACCGAGTTTGGGAAATCCATTTGCCTCTCATTTGATTATATAGTCACCATGACCTCTGATCCTATTTTGAGTCAAATGTTGCCAAATTCTGGAGTCGTGTCGCCGATATGTTCAAGAGAAGTTCCACGTGCAAATTCAAACCAGTTATATCTTGTTTGACTTTGTCTGCAACAATCTTAAATCACTCTTGCCAACCATAGTTGCAGGAATCGCCCCCCCCCCCCCGGATCCTAAGCCGGAATCGCGACCCGTACGGAATCGTTCCGGAATCTCCAGGCGAAGCGCGATTCCGAATTTTAGGTGGCGCGATTCCTATTTTTAAAAACGATTCCTGCCATTTAGGTTGCGTTGCCCCCGAAATCGCGCTTCGGAAGGCGATTCGGGCAAGAGGTTGCGCCACGCAACCTGCCCGGAAGCGCGCACCACCCGCACGCCACCCGGGCGCAACCCGCACGCAACCCGGGCGCAACCCGTGGGGCAACAAAATAAACATAATTTTTTTTTAATTTCTTTTAAAATTTAACTTAACTAAGCATGAGGGGGTGGGTTAGGGTGACTTTAGGGTGACTTTAGGGTGACTTTAGAAAAGAATAAAGCCGCCATTCTCTTCTCATTTTCTCACTTTGAGTTTATGAGAGTTGGAGAAGAGAGGAGAGGAGAGGAGAAGAG
>APFE031248893.1:21401-32585 GCA_000404065.3 Pinus taeda
GACATGACAAATGTTGACAGTTGCTCACTTGCTAGATAAATCATAATATGCTCTATGTTTTATGTTTTATAATATGCTTAAATGTTTTATGTTTTATAATATGCTTAAAAAATTGATGTATGTTTGTAATAGCTAGAATATAGATGATTGTTGTACATACTAGTAACTACAATGCAATCATGGATGCCATATCTATCTTGATTTATGCAAAAATATGCATGTTTTCATGTCTTCTACAATTAATTTGGTATTTGGGATGTTTGTTTTGAGTATAAATGCAAAAAAATATAAAAAAATATATATATATAGCAGACGCTTCCGCGGACGCTTCGCTTCCTAGATTTTTGGAAAATGACGCTTCCGCGCTCCGCGCTTCCGCTTCGCGCGTCCGCTTCGCTCCCGCTTCGTGCAACATTGTTGCCAACTTTGCACAATCGTATGTTTCGTGTCGATGATGTGGGAAACATTATGGCCCTCCTTCGACAAATCACTTACTGCCGACTCCAGCGCATTATCCAAGAAGATGATCTAGAAACTCCCTTTCAGTACCTTTGAGCTTACATGCCTCAATGGCAGGTTCTTCACATTCGACGACAGGTTCACATCATTGGCCTTCGAACAAATGATTCTATGAGTGTTCGACTCCACCTTCATTGTTCGCACTCATGGATTGTGTTGTTGTACCTTCAGAGCCATTGTAATCATTGGTGGTTTCTCTCATGCCTGTTAACAATTTACATCATTGATCGGTAATTAGGTGGTTTCTACCATGTTCGACTCCGACACATCTATTCACATGGTGGGATTCGTACTTTCGTTGGATCGACACAAAGATGAAGACCTTGGTTTTCATTTGATACATCCAGGCTGCATGGAGTTATTAAGTATTCATGATTGTAAACATGGTCCTTTCTATTTGGATGGATGTGTCCACGTCGTGGATCCATGTATTGTTAGATGTCTGCTCAGAGATGTATTGTTAGGCATACTCACCTCAGAGATGTCAGATATATTGTATTATGTTTGATTTGCAAGTTTCCTGACAGTGGTTCTCTAAGTCCTTGTCTTTGCTCGTAAAGCATTTCAACCATCACTTCCCGTTCTGACTTTATGCTTTAGGGGGCATCTGTTATATATTATTTTGTCACACTCCCCATCTCATATCCTGAAGTGTTCAACTTTGTGTCATTAATGCCACAAATGTCGCAAAATGACGAAAGTTGTCAGTTTATTCACCATGAAACATGTTCAGAAGCATCCCTGAAGAAAAGAAGAAAACTTACCTTGAAAGCA
This sequence comes from Pinus taeda, assembly GCA_000404065.3. Classification (NCBI taxonomy): domain Eukaryota; kingdom Viridiplantae; phylum Streptophyta; class Pinopsida; order Pinales; family Pinaceae; genus Pinus; species Pinus taeda. Next base: position 22,695 of record APFE031248893.1, read on the forward strand.
TTCTGAAGAGCTTGTCAAAAACCTTGTTTTGCAAGACCAGCGCAACTTTTATCAGGAAAATATGTGCTGGTAACCTTTTGCATAACTAGTCACTAGTGTTGCCAGCACTACTTTTACCAGGAAAATCCGTGCTGGTCCTCTTCAGGCAATTTTTCCCAATATGGAGGAGAGGCTTCCCTTATTAGAAAGCTTGAGAACGACGATGTGGTTTCAGGTAGATGAGGATTGGAACGAGACCTCCCATTCTTGGCCCTAGATCCTACTCCCATGGATCTCTCCCTTGAGATGTGGAACTCCTCCTTTTCACGGATCCTCAACTCCCTCTCCTTCCCTATAAATGAGATCCCAGCTATCCCCTAATGGTTGGCTAATGATTGGTTTCCTTCCTAGTGCTGAACTTCGCCCAATTGCTGCCCATTTTCTTAAGGAGAAAGGAGTGCTTGAAAGTTAAGGCTAGCACTTGGAAACTCACTTAAAGGAGGCTTCCAACATCAAGACTTAAGTGGTTGTAATGCTCCCTTTATCAGCTATTAATAATACATTAGGTGTTTGCTTTCTATAAATGTGTCAATTATTGCTCATTTAGTGTAATACTCCTTGATCTGTTACATGGTTTCTATTGGAATGAATTTTGCTATGTATGCATCCATGTGATCTTCCTTGCAAGTATTCATCCATAACGGTGAAGAGGAGATTGAGCTTGGAAACAAAAGAATCAAGGACAACACCAACAAATGTTAGCATCAGAGTGAGGTAGGTCATTTATCCTCCTTTGTGTTTTCTGGTATAAACTAGAAAATTTTACATATATTTGTCTTTGTTTGTTGCTAGATCCTCCCATAGGGCTAGAGGGATCATTTATGTCTGCAAAAAGGATTTCCTACACAACAGGTCTCTTGTTGTCTCATCTTAAGTGTCGTTTTGATCTCACTGAACATATTTATCTCACATTGATTGCTCAACTTGCCTTCAAACCTTAATTCAAGTCATTAGGAAAGTGATTGCCTTACCTCGAGATCTCCTAGACTTGTTGCATCAACAAGTTCCCATCACCAATCATCCTTAGGGACTACCCACCTTCACTTAGCTAGGAGAGAGTCTAAACTGAGTGAGTAGGGATCAGAGTGACAACCCCTACTCTGAGCGTTACGCCTTAGGTGTATACTTTAGGCGACAACAGTCCCTATCCACTTTTCCCAACTCATTGGCCAAATGAGAGGTACTTCCGAAGAGTCCTAGGCTACATGAGTAGGACGTATGATAGGGCATTCGCAGGAGAAGGTGAACCACTCATCCTGCTCATATGCTATAGGAGAAGGTGAACCACTCATCCTATGCATATATCATCAATCGCAGAGGAAGGTGAACCACTAACCCTACACACATGACAACCACCATATGGGAATGTGAAACACTCACCCTTTGCATCATATATCATCATGGGGTATCACGAGGGAGGTGGACCACTCAACCTGTACACAGCGTACCTATAGGGGAAGGTGAACCACTCAAACTATGGTCGCACATGGCATCAAGAATTACCCCTGGCCCCTAGGAGCTCCTAGAGCTCAATGTTCAACTGAGACCCTCATAGCTGGTCTTTCCACGACTCTCAGCCTCTCTCTGAAGGAAGAAAAACTAGACCTTACCAAGCGACTTTGTGGTGGGCCAAAGGGGGCTACCTGGATAATCTCCCAGACCATCCTTGGTTGGGTTGTCCCATGGCTGGTTAGGGAAGCAAGGTCAGGTTGGCCTCACCGGAGTGGTTACCACTCGTTGCCACAACAATGGTGGGCCTGAGGGGCCTGACTTGACTCCCAGCCCAACCGGGATGGTTGGTCCCTTGTCCAATATGCTTGGCGCGGTTGTGGAACATGGGATTTTGAAAGGTGAATCCCATTTTGCAATATACAACGGTGGTTTCCAGCACGTGCTCAAATGGCTCACTGAGGAGCTTCCTCAATCAAATGGTATCATAATAAGCTATGCTTGCTACTTTATACATTCAGCCTCAACTGTGCTCCCAGAGCAACAGACTTCAGACTTCAGTCTTTGATTCATCCACGAAATAAAAGTGGATCCCAAGAGATATAGCACCTCGATGTGCTCTTTCCATTCACCACACTGCCAGTCCAGCCAACATCGAAATATCCATGGAACCTTAAATTCTCGACAGTGTACTTCAAACCACATTTAATTGTATCACAGGGATATCTCAATGAGCAGTTATCCAATATATGAGGCTTAACCATAAATTGTCACAGAGTTTTCATAGCAAGGTATATGTCTGATCCGGTGTTTAACAAGAACACCAGGATCCCCATGAGTTGTCTATATTTGGATTAGCAGCTTCTCCATTTTATCAGAAATGTTATTCATTTTGACTTTAAAAGTCAACTCCCTCTAATATTGATAAGTGAGAGGATCGTCATCTGTTGGACAGATATTATCAATAGTTGCATCTTCGACCATGGCTCCCTCTAAATATCCAGAAAGTGACCTTGCCCAAAACATAACCATCGAGCTGCCTGCCTCCTGCTACCTTTCCTGTCATTATTCCTTTGGTCCATGTACCAAAGTCATCCAGTCAAATATATAGTTTCCATGCAGCTTCTCAGGTAAAAGAAATATATCGAATCATCATCAGAGTCATCAGATCATAAACAGCAGTCATGTCTTGCCTTCATCAACGTCCTTTGACATGGTCTTCCTTCTTGTAATAATCATCGGGCAAGAAGAGTCATCAAGTTATTCTGCCAAGGATTCTATAGCTCCCTCTGAAATCATACCTTCAGTTCATCAATCTGCTCCTCATCTTTAATATGAGATATTATCATGCTACAACTACATCAATAGTACTTCAATATTACTGATATCACAAGTACTTCTGACTGTATGAAGATACCAAGAGACTTTCTCTGAATTTTGCCTTGGAATGATCTGCTATGTTCCTTTTGAACTGTCTGCTTCAAGTCCGATTATGCCAAGGTGTCTTATGCAACACTGATTCAAAGTCCTAGCTCTTATTAGCACTGTTCTTTACATCTTCTGCCACACTCTAGATAGTCCAAAAGAGAACCCCAGCGATGGATATCATAGATCAAATCAAGTTATGCCAAGTTACTTCCCAACAACAAATTTAAACTTCAGGACATGTTATCATAGGCCAGTTTGGTGAGGTCATCAATATGCTTGGAATATATATAACTGTTGATGTACTAGATTTCTTCAAAGATTCAGTGTTGATGAAAAGAATGTGGCAATTAGATAATGCACCCTAAATTGTTGATGAAAAACTGACGTCTGCCCTCAAGGTTCTGATACTTGCCATTGATTGCTGTGAACACTTGTTGTAGCCTAGAATCAGTGACACTGTTCATCACACAGTGTAATACAACTTTGACTTATTTCTCAAGCGAATGGAGGATCCAAACTAACTTCTTCAGGTTATCTGCTATATAATGTATGGTGAGAAAGAGAAGTGATTATTGTCATAAAGGAGGTCTGATTATAAAACGATCTTCAGATGTCCACAAATTTGTATAACTTCAGGACTGCTTCTTTCAAAGATGCTACTACAGGGCTTCAAGATAAATTATTATATAGAAGATTTCAAGGAGATTGTTTCTTCTCAAAACTGAAAGAGGATTAACTCTGTTACAAGATATCAAATGCTTCCACTGCTACTGTCCAAGACCGAGAGCACGGTGATAAGCCTTTACTTATGAGATGATAAGCCATCGTCCTAGGTCTTCTTCATGCATAGGAGTCTCTGCTCCTCTTCCTTTATGACAGAGGCTTGAATTAAGTTCTTGTGTTCAGAATTTTGAAGAGTAGCTTCGACCTTATGCTCAAGTATATATGCTCAAAATATCCTTCCAACAAAAATTGATTTCGGACTAATTACTTACACAGGTGAAGACTTAGAATTTCGATTCTTTTAGAGATTGTCCTTTACAGGCTATCAATAATACCATGGAATTTTGGACCATGTACAGAAGATTTGCCTCCCTTCTAAGGTTGATATGGTTGCCAATAGGAAGGCCTTGAATGCCTTGCAACACTAGAACAATCCCTTCACAAAACTTTGATAAATTCACTGATCAACAATGATTATAATTTTGGTGAAAGATTCAGGTCTGGTGGTTTCCCTTTTTAACCTCTGCTTCAAAGTCAAGAGGTGTGGCCTCTCTTATGTTGCTAGATAAGTCATTTAATCCTTCACAACTATGCTCCTTATGCCTTCGATTAGCTAAACTAGATCTGCAGCCTTTAGAGATTAGAGCTAGATAACGATAATCAAATATTAGAGCTAGATAATGATGATCAAAAAGCTTTGATTTGCTTGCTAATTAGTGCGGTCAAGAGAGGGCTATTAAATTAGCCTTAAGATTTACTTGAATACGGCTAAAATGTCCTCAAAGTTCTCTAGCTAACCTTTCAATGCTTGCGGCCTTACTTCTTATGAGAATGTTATGTAATGATGCACTTGGATCTTTATTTGTGAAACTGACCTTTCCAGCCCTCTCTGAAACTCTGAGAAACCACAGGTCTGAATCCTCTACTGTGGCTACTTCAATATGTCCAACAAACCTCTTTTCCTTTCATGCCTTACCTCGTTCCTTCCATTGCTGAACTCAACCTGCTAACCTGCATATTCTCCAAGAGTAGAAGCCCTAAAACAGTCCTTGTTGTGACTCGGTCTTGCACAAGGTTACTTACAAGTCTCGACTTCAGATCCACATCAAAAAGACAGATAGAAATCTCGGCCTTGTAGGACAATTCTCTGCCTTAGAACAGAGATCCTAAACTCGGCATCATTACTACAGAAGAACTTAGCAACCTTTCCTCTAAACCTGTGTCAAAATCAATACCCAAAATAAAAATAGAAATTTATCCTTCCTTTTGCTCCTAATCAATTCAGCAATCTGAGGTGAGCAAGGTCTTTCTTGAGGAAAATTTTGCACTTACTGAACATGCCAAATGTGCACTCATAGTCCATTTCATGTTGTCTTACTTTCATATTTTCAAAGGGAGGAGATAATGGAGACTTGTCAACAAACTTCTTAGTGATTGCTTTTACTCTTGCTTGGGCTTGTCCTCACCTGACCTCTGATACCATGTTAATTTTAGTTAACATGTTATTTGCTTAGACAATTACTTCAATGCTCCATATTAGCCCAATTTCAATTCCATTTCTTTTATTAGCAATGACATAAACTATTGTCACATTGACAGTAACTGAAGAAAGAACATAAACAATAGATGAAGAAGACAAGCCAAGACGAGAACATAGGAATTGGCCCAAGCCAGGGAAAAACCCCAAGATGGGAGAACCCTTGATCAATTCTTCTTATTATAAATATCAAATGTTGAGCAGAGAGAGAGAGTACAATTATTCAAAGTCAAAATTTGACTTGCTAATTTGAAGATCCAATACCACTGCCCTTAGACAAATAGATGGCCCAATCCAAACTGCAATTCCTGCACTCTGTCAATAACAGTCAAGTTCTGCCCTATCTAGTGGTCAATGGTGGTCAGAGCATCAGCAAAGCAGTCCCTCTTGAGTTCGGTCTTCTTTAGCAGCAGACTGAATCCTGGTTAGGGCTTATTGGCTTACTGCTCCAGCACCTATACTTACCTCCAGACCTCCTTTCAAGGCTGTGGCTTCTCTTCTGGCATCTCTGTCCACACTCTTACGCCGATCAGGGCTAGTTCCAGCCCTCAAGCTTGCCACAATACCCACCTGATCTCCCAATACAGAGTCTGCAGCCTACCTGGGCAGTCTCTTATCCTTTCAACCCCCTCTCCAAGCTCCTTTAGGCCTGCAGCCTGCCTGAGACAGCCTCATAGTGCTGCGGCCCACCTGCATAAGAGAAATCCCACACAAAACAGCCCTAAAACATCTTCCAAACAACCCTCAAACCTGTGGAAGCCTTCCTGTAGGATCTCGGCCTGCAAAGGACACTTAGATTTACCCAAAACAATCACGTCTAGCCTTCTCTACTACTTGTTTGCCTCAGAGATGCAATTGCCATGAATTATGCTCTTGAGGATGTGTGTAATGAGGTTGGAGTACACTTCTTTTTATATGTGATGGAGAGGGGTTTAGCTTGTCTAAATAACCCCAAGCTGACCTTGATAAATTACACGTGTGGGCTTGCCTTCAAAAATATATTTTTCCTTGTCCAAATTTAGTGATCTTTAGGTCAATTTTGGTCCTCTCGAAAAGAGGAATTCAATGCAATAGTTGTCTCCGTCAAATGAGCTTTCCAAAGTGGAATTTGGCCCTAGTTGTCAACTTTAACAGACACTCCCATACCTTTAGGGAGTTAAATCTGTAGTCGCTAAATGATGTGTTTATTATCTCTTTCATAATGAAATAATAACCTATCATGCATCAATCTCTCTTACCCTCTCTTATTGTTGTTATTTTTATATCAAGGATATCTTCAGTAATTCTTTCTTGTGATTTTGCAATGCCATGTCCTTCAACATATATGATAGTAGGAAATATTAAACCACATCTTACGTGCATTCAAATAAACATCATGATCAACTTGTTAGTGCATCAACCATCTTTGGCCTATTATCAGTGGTAGAAAACTATACACGCTGCATATTTGATTTTTAATAAAATGCAAAGTAACAATGAAAAATGAAGTGTTTTGCACCTGCAAGGCTAAAAAATGAGAGCATAAAGCATCTTCCATTGTGGAATGAAAATAAAACAATATGCAAGTATCAATAACCAACAGTCAAAATACATGTCTGACATGGAAATTGCCTCACAAATGAAACTGCCATGGAAGACATAAATAAGAAATTGAAAACCAAATAGTGCAAGTAATTAAATAAAAATGACGGTGCATGTTACAACTCAAATCTTGCTGAACTTCATCCTTGTCAACTCATATTGACATGTATAAACAGATAGAATAGAATGTAGTAGTCATGAGGTGCAGTTCAAAATAGGTGCCTATGTGAAACTTCAAATATTGACAAAATTGCAAAAAGATGTGAAAGAATGTTTTATCATAGAGGGGCAGACCAACAGATGAAAATTGACCCAAAGAAAGGAAGGATCCTTTCAACACATTAAACAATTATCTGTACAGAAGTAGAATATGCTTCATCTCTACAGCTTTTCCTGGCATCTCAAGAATCTCTATTTGGCATTTTCTTTTCCTTATTTTCCTTGTTCCAGTGAAGTCTTCTTCTTTTTTGTGTGCATGACATAAAACTTCCACTAGTAGAAGTGTGTGATCTAAATTAATATAAAAAGAAACACATGGGACAAAGGAAGCAAACCTGAAGGAGTTCAGCTGGAGATGTTACAGATCTCAAAGTTAGACCCCAAGACCTCCGATAACCCTCTGTCCAAAAAGGTTTAAGTGCTTCTGAAGGGATAGCAACCTACACAATAATCATTTTAATAGGCCAGCAAACCCTTGACATTAAAGATTGTTATTATAACAATAATTGGGAACATCCTCACTAAGAAGACTAAACTAATTTAACAATTCCAGTCAAAAATAAGAATATTCTAGGCAACAAAATCAGCCAAGTACATGCTATATTATGTGAAGACTTTGATAGAATGCAATGCAATGCAAATAAACTTACCTCAACCGCAGCTATCACAGCTTTGAGAAGCTGAATTCGTGATGGGAATGACCAAGTTGGACCTTGCAACCTCCAACTTGTATCATTTCTTCTTCTCTTTTCTTCACACTCAAGGACATGTTGAGAAAATTTTAATTCCAACCTAGAACTTTCAAAAGTTCCATGGCAACAAGAACAATGTTTGTCTCTTGACCAATATACCTCATGACAAGCTTCGCAAGTACGCAACAACTCTATACCTCTTTTCTTTCTCAACTTACTAGCACGTAGGGAAGATGATTCTAGGCATTCTCTCCAAAGCCACTTTTCAAAATCTTTGTACCTCTCTAGCACATGCACTTTTTCAGCATTGTTTCTTCCAAGTTCAACTGTAAAGGATCTAGAAAGCTCTGAGGAATCCGAAGAATCATGATCACTGGCACTGAGATTCCCATCCTCCATTACATAGCCAGGACAGGATGGCTTGTAAGAAATTTCTGTTTTAACCCCCAGTCCATTAATAACATCATTGTGCTTTCCTAAAGCTGAACGTGTTTTCACTGCTTGTTTAAATGGGCTCTCCAGTTTTTGCAAGACAGCATGTAAATGGGCCTCCCTAACACCCCGTATATCTAAAGATGCTAACAAAGCATCAAATGCCTGCATTGTCCAAACCCAAAACATGAAGTATTATAAATAGCTCAACAGTAAAAATATATTATACTAAACTTCAAAAACAAACATATAATCTTCCACACTTGTTCACATTATTCAGTTATTAAATTGCTTGTTACCGAAAGATCCGTCTGTGAATCCTATGAATAAATGTGAGGAAGAAAAACATGCCAAAGGAGAATTGCATAATAAAGTGGAAAGAATCATGATTCGTTACTGTTAAGAGGCAAGAAACATTGAATAACCATAAATAATCAAAGTGATTCTGATGTTATTAATCCTTGGATATTGAACATCATGAATCAAAAGATATACACTAGATGTTAGCATAAACCCAAGCTGTAGTATAAGAAGGCTTTCTTGGCATCAAATGCCTGCATTGTCCAAACCCAAAACATGAAGTATTATAAATAGTTCAACAGTAAAAATATATTATACTAAACTTCAAAAACAAACATATAATCTTCCACACTTGTTCACATTATTCAGTTATTAAATTGTTTTTTACCGAAAGATCCATCTGTGAATCCTATGAATAAATGTAAGGAGGAAGAAAAACATGCCAAAGGAGAGTTGCATAATAAAGTGGAAAGAATCATGATTCGTTACTGTAAAGAGGCAAGAAACATTGGATAACCATAAATAATCAAAGTGATTCTGATGTTATTAATCCTTGGATATTGAATATCATGAATCAAAAGATATACACTAGATGTTAGCATAAACCCAAGCTGTAGTATAAGAAGGCTTTCTTGGCAGCTGTGGGAATTCAATGCTTTAAAAACATGACAGTGTATACTTGCTATAAAAAACAAGAGCATGTGTCCACTCATGGTGGGTGGGAGAATAATGAAGAAGTTGACGTAAAAATATAAGAATTTGATCTATTTCAAAGGAATATATCCATGTTCCTATTCCCATAATATAATATTTTCTTGCTGGATATTTTCATTAATATATAGTCTCATACCTACCTATTCTTGCATCCTTGATTTTCCAGAGCTTTGGATCCCACTGGTGGAAGAAGCCGAACTACTAGCTACGAATCAAGTATCAAACCAATGGAAGATACTTGGATCCGAATCTAATATTGTTATATGTTCGCGTCAGTTCCTTGTTTGTTCTTGGATGTTGAACAATCTCCCTTTCTTATGAGCTATGAGTTTCTAGTATACAGGGTATATCTGGCATTTTATAGGAGCTTCAATTCTCGTGCTTATTTCATTCATTGTTTGGTTCAGTCCAATGCAAAAGGAACATGGAATGGTCCTTAATTTCCGAGTGGGCCTAGGGAAGTAACAAATGACATAAAGCCAATGCTAAAATCCTATGAAGTTACCTTTACTCATTAAAACAATTTTGGAATCTAGATATTTCAACTACCTCAACTGAATCTGTTTGAATGAATTTGGGCAGAGCTCTCCAGTTTTATGAATGCTCCTTTACAGTAAATAATTGTGGTTTCATAAAATTTTCTTCATTAATAGATTCACGATTCAACTTTGATTGTTGCAGTTTGGTACCAAGATCTAGACCTAGACGAGCTTACCTCATTATAACAACAGGGACTGCGACCATGAAAAAGGCTCCTTCTCTAGTGAGATTTATTAT
>APFE031248893.1:51274-84185 GCA_000404065.3 Pinus taeda
TAAGAATAATTGATCAAGGGTTTCCCCACATTGGGGTTTGTCCCTAGCTAGCGCCACATCTTGTGTCCTCTTGTCTTGTCTTCTGCGATTTATGTTTATGTTCTATCTGCAGTTTACTTTAACGCTGATGTGATTGCTAATATGAAAGAGATATTGAGCTAACTATGAAGATTGAAATAAATTTCTCTAAGCATAGAACATACCTAAAATCAACAATGTTCTATCTACAATTGCTTAATTAATATTGCAAAAGAAAGAATTTTTGGTAATTGTTGCAACATAGAACATCAAAATTTCAACAGCAGTGACCATTGAAAACCCATGAAGATGACGTGGTGACATCCCAACTGGGCATGGGACCCCTAAAGTTGTTTTGAAGTTGATTTGAGGGGCACTACTCAAATGATGGATGATCATGACAAATGGACACATTTGCAACCTTCATCCCACCATGACATGACACCTGGAGCCCAAAAAGGGCATGACGTTATCATTTTGAGGCTAGCGGCTCACACGTGTGGATCTTTATGGCATAATTTTTACATTGAGTTAGTGTGTTGGCTTATAACCCAAGGACTATTTTATGTTTACTCATTGTCAAACTTGCTTAGAAAATTAGGTGAGGCATACTTCATATAAATAAAGGTCACCTCACATCTCAATTTCATCATAATTTGTGGAGTATTTTGGGCTCCCTAGAGAATTTCAGCCTAGCTATGACTTGTATTATTGCGGAAATATGATCTATTGTGGATAACTTTGCTGTTGAAGACTAGCTCTTGTTGTGGAGATATCACTTTGGGATAATAAAGGACTTGTTCATGCATATCTTGTGAGTATTCTTTAATTGTTGATTATCTTTTGATGGTGATTGCATAGAATGGTTGTTACCAAGGTTTCCATGTTCTTGTTAGATTGAATATTTTTCTATGGAATCTTGGCAAAGTATTGCATGCTTTAAATGGAGAATGTATGACATCACTTGAATATCTTTATGAAAGCCCTCTTCATGATTTTATCCCCTCATGAAGTGGTAGCTAGGGTTTTGAAAACTAAAGTTTTTCTTGCCCTTCCTCCACAATAGGGTTTGATATTTCCATTAGTAGGTTTCTCTTACAGATCCAAAATGGATCCAAAACACCCTCTAAGTCTTCTAAAGATCAAAACTATCGCAAAAGAAGAACTCTTAGAAATGGCGGATTACACTATCGGGCCTGAAAAACATGAAGAAATGGCCAAAAACAAAGTTATTAGAGGCTTGGGTAGCGATGCACAGGAGACGTCGAATCTGGCCAATCAACGGTCTAGATCTGATTGGCATATCGCAATCGGCGGTGGCAAGCGAAGGCTATCAGAGGCTACCATATGAAATATGCGACAGCAACCAGCGCGAGTCAACAAGGACAGTCGATCAAGGGCGCAGATCGACGGCCCAGGTTAACCCGCAATATCACATCGGCAATTTACAAGGGAGCGCTTACCAACGGCTCGGGGACTATGCGATATGCGATTGCGATGAATCGCATCGCAATATCGCGTTAGAGCAATACAAAGGAGCAGGGCCATATATATATGCGACTTGCGATAGCTGGACCCAACGAGGTTACGGACCAAATTTAATATATTTTGAGTTCCGTAAAAAGGAGTTTTTCAATGTAAATTCGCGTTTTTGTTAAATAAATGAAATACAAAGGGAATGCGCCGATGCAATGAAGCCAGATCCGAAAGGGTTTGTAAATGCTGCTGCATAATTATTTGAAATCTGCCATAAAGCCCTTCGTCGGATTTTCAGTGTTTTTAATGTATTTTTACAAATACAACGGGAACCACAACACAGGGGCATTGCGACTTGCGATAGCGATTACAGGCAGACCCGATAGGAGTATAGGGTGGAGTTAATGATTTTTGAAATCCGATAGAAAGAGTTTCTGCAGATTTTTCTCGTGTTTAGTGTATTTCTCTATGAAAGTCGAAAATGATTAATTTGGGGATTTCAAATGCGTCGATGGTCCTTCCATTATAGAGCAGGTGGCCACCATCCTTGAAGGCGTTTAACAATGATTGCTAACACTCAGAGGGGGATTTCAGCGAACAGAGGTCGAGAGCCAGGGAGCCCAGAAGAGGAAACGAACAGACAGCGTCGATTGGCTTTAAAGCCACTTAATGACAGAGACAGACAAAGGGGCAGTACTGAGACAGAGAGAAAACAGAGACAGAGAATGAAAGGAGTCTGTATACTCAGAGAGGCTTGAGGGATTCAAGCAAAACTCCTGTTGTTTTGTATTTGTTGTGTTGAAACTCAATTTGAGCTCACACTTTGCAAAACTCTACTCTTGAAGACATAATAGAGAGGTCACCACTAAAGGCTGGACCAGGAGACGTAGGCCAAGAGTTTTGTGTGAACTCCATACTAAACTTGTTGTGTTATGTGTGTTTGTATATTATGTTTCTCTAACTGCTCATTGTCTATATTATTCGCAATCTTATCGATCCGTTGCACTAAGTAATATAGGCAAATCCATGCACACGAGTTTGTAATACCTTAAAAGTAATCTAAGATCTTCATTTTCAGATCACTTAGACTCCATCACCCAAGGATCGAGCATTACCATTCACATAGGTGATCATACAACACTGAAAAATCTTTCTAAACCTATTTTCCTCCTACATTTTTGGCCCTTCAAGGCAAGTTGTTAAGCTAGGGCATAGGGTTGAATTCAACTACGACGAGTGTGTTGGCCTGTGGTGAGATTAGACACGTGGACCAAGTCTCATTGCATCAAAATATAGCCTTTTTCACAACTAATTTTCCCTTTTTAGGGCTGATGTTACAAGCCCTGGGTAATTTTGCGCTAGGAAAACCATAACCTAGCAGTAGGCTTCAACTTAGGAATTTTTGAAGCCTGGTTGCTCCAATTGTTGATAATACCAATCTTTGACAAGCCTTTTCCTTGGACTTATGCATCTTGGTAAGCCATTATCATTGATTATTCATCAAACCCTAAGTCATAAGTACCCTTGATAGGCCTCTTGAAGTGCATGTTTTACCTTGTCTTCCTTGGATTGAGCCTTGTCCTTAAGTTGGGTGTATTTCTTGAGCCTATCCATTTTTCACCTTTGAACCATAGACTAGGAATACCTACTAGGTGACCAATACTAGGAAGTCTCCCTTGCGGTGAAAGTCCACTAACGAGCAGGACGTGGTGTGTTGTGGTGATAGTGGGCCTCCACCTCAAGTGTTGTCCCTTGATCTAGTCCTTGTCTTGTGAGGCCTCTCGCAGGACCTGCTAGATTTTGAGGCAACACTACCATCTACCTCAACTTCTCAAGAGCTAAACAGGGAAGTGCAAACCCCAAATCCGTCATTTTCTTGTATCTCTTGTTTGTGTTTTTTTCCCTCCTCTCCTACTCTTTCCCATTCCTTCTTCTTCCTCATTTTATTGCAGGTTGTCCATCTAATCTTTGAAAAGAATGGTGTTTTTTTGGCTTATCATTCCAATTTTTATTTTTAGGGTGTTGGTGGGGATAGGCATCAAAAGGAAGAAACGGAAGAAGAGGATAGTAATCACACTCATAATGATCCAATATATGATGAACAATGAGGATTTGAAGGGGAAGGGGATGAAGAGTGCAATGAAATGAAACGGGGAAAGGGTTCATTGACACCCTTGTGGAGATTTGTGACACCTTGGGGGGGAGCTGGTGGAACCTTCAAATTTATATGCTCTCATTATTTTCATTGGAAAACCTTATATCAGTGCATATACGCGTGAGGAGGCATCTTTGTGGAGTAATGGAGAGTGATGACAATAAGGGTGTCATATGGATCTCAATTTGCCCTAAGATCAGTGTTGATAACATCAACGAAAAATCACCTATTTCTTGAAAAAGCACAAGTTTTCTGCTCCTTGACTTCTCAGCGCAAAAAAATTGCAATTTTTTCTAAAAATCATGAATTTTCCAAAAAATCATGCCACGATATAAAAAATCGTCGGAACAACGAGCCCACGAGGTTTTAAAGAATGCTTTGGGTTTTTTTTGCCTATTTTGGTTTTTTTGTTGTTGGAAAGGTAAGGAGGAGAGTTTGCAGTAATCTTCAAGGAGCGATTGATGGCCAAACAACCATTATCATCACCAACAAAGTTTTTTTTTGTGGATCAAAGGTTCAATATCAATTGTCAAATCAGCCAGACAGACTTCTCATCTGCTATTCACAGGTATGTTCTTAAATAGCCCCATGTTAATGATTTTTTTTCATAAATTTAGGAATATGCTTGCTTGCCTCTTTGCCTACCTAGGTTTTCCTTCTTTTTTTGTCATTTGCTATGATTTTCATGCCCATGAAACAATGTAATGGTTTTTTCCATAATTGGACAGCAAGCTTGATGTAATGTCCCCCATAGATTAATTGCCCAAGGGAGGACAAAGTAGACTAGATTTGCTAGCTATTACCTCACCATTAGGCGCCTATTGAAGGTGAAACAAGCTTTGGGTGTTCTGGGGACGAGTGATTCATGGGATGACATGAGCATTGAAAAAGCTAGACTCATATAGGTTCTAATATTGCATCCCATTTTTTAAGATGGGTCTTTGAGTAACAAGGAAAGAAATGCACCACAATGCATTTGACTTTCACATCACTGTAAATAAGATTTCTCAAATAATATTGGTATAATCAACTGAAGAAATGAAGTCAGTTAAAATATTACCTAAAACATGATCCAGAAAATAGTGTTTCTTTCCCAAAAAATACAAACTAAAAAAAGTACCTCAGCAGTGTCAATGACCTTCCAGTGGCCATCCTCATGAGACTCAAAAAAAATTCTACCAGATCCAGGATCATTCCCTGAAGAACATGTTACAAATTGCCAATAGCGATTATGTCTGCGATCTTGACCCAGCGGAATCGACCTATAAACATATAACTCTTCTGCCTTCAGTCCTATAGAAGCTTTTAACTGTGCACGTGATTTTTCAGTCGTGTATCCAGTTTGCTGTGCAACAGAAGTGTCCTGCATAAATGAGTTTTCTTGCAATGGCAAACATTTTTCGACTGCTGCATTAGAGTTTGCTGATGCTGACAAATGGTTTGGAACTGAGATCAGGTCTGCTGATGCCTCACATTTGGGTTGAGAGAAAACAGATGCCTCTGTTCCCCTGATATCCATTCCAACAAAAGGGCTCTGCCCACCCTCAAATGTGAGATTAGCATTAGTTCCTTCAGACTTTATTCCCCCAAGACCTTGAGCTCTAGAAAGTTGTTCTTCTTTTATCCGTCTTCTATCACTTTGTGCCTCTGCCCACATTTGGCGCTTCAAGGCGTTTGCAGCTTCTAATCGTTCCTGCTCAACAAGATGAAAAACAACAAAACTAATGAGAAGTTTAAGCATAAATCAACTCAAGAAAGAATTATCCGCCTCTTAACTTTAAGAAAACATAGTATGCTCTTCACTAAATGCTTACCTCAAGCACAACGCGTATGGTATTGCCTTCATTTGCAACACCAATTAAACAAACAAGAGCATTTAAACGCTCTTCAACACTCAGATCAGAATATTCCCCTTCCATCAGTCCCTGAACCCAGGGTTCTCCTATATGGTTCTCATCAATCTCCGTCTCTTCTTTCATATGATTTCCTTTGTGACTATCACCATCAATACTAAAACTATCATTAAACTCTTCTTGTCCTTTTGCATCTTCTGCAGTTTCGACAAAAGCAGAAGATTTAACTTTTGGCACATTATCAGCTGCTGGTGACACAGATCCTCCGCTACAAGGATCCATTTTCTGATGCTTCTCCTTTTCTGAGATACCCGGGGCTTGAACAACTTTTCCTTCTTTAAGACAAAATATCACCTTGCCTGAGTTAACTGGATCATCTAAATCATCTGCATCTGCATCTGCATCCTCAACGTCACAATCATAATCTTCATCTCTTTCTACCTCTTCGACATCTTCAGTGTCCTTATCAGCTTCCTCTGAATCTGAAAACCCACTTTGAAAGAGTTGTATTTTCTCCCTTGCTGCTTGCAGCACAGCGTCTGCGTCACAAGGATCTTTCCGGAAAGCTGGACGAACACAGTATGTTGAGGGAGCAACTCTTTCAAAGAGGTTTGCATCTCTTGAGAGTGCAGCAGCTATTGATGCCTCAGGTGTCTTACTTGTTGAAAGATCTCGAAGACCAGATTTCTGAAAGCCCAAAAAAAAATATGGATTAGAAAAATTAAAGAAATCCTCAATTATGGATTACCCTGTGATCAATTGGTATAAATTCAAATCTCTCTCCCACATATTAAAGTGGGTATATTTGTACCATGTTGATGTAGAATTTGGGTTCATAGCTCCCCACAGATCAATTAAAATTGTCCACATATATAATAATTTTCAAAAGAAAATCCACAATTAAACAATGGCTGGGAAATTGGCAAGAATAATACTTATATTATTATTATCCAATTTTAAGGTCATGGCCAAGCCAGACACCAAATTGGTGTATGAGACCCCCTTGTTTGTGGGATAAGGGACCCACCTTCGCGCAGCGATTTGACTGCTAAATCTATGAAGGCATACATACAAAACCCCCCTGGTTTTGAACTTGTGACCTCTTAGGAGGAAACACATGATCTTAACCATTAGGCCCACTCAAGCTGTATAACGATGCTCTCGCTGCTCTAAAACCAAAACATATACAAGAATGTCTCATCCTTCATAGTTACCTGAATTCTATCTGCAACTTCTAAGATTGTTAGACCTTTACTTCCCTCCAAGGAAAGTACATGAAAAGCTGCATATTTAACTGTACCAGGCGTCAAGCGGTACTTGCATCTACGCATATTGCCTGAGCCTTTACCTTGCATCATAGCAACAGCATTAGCTGCTGCTGCACCAGACCGCAGAGTAGACACTGCATCATCCCGTTCATGGCCCTGCACATTATAGCAAACAACATGAAGATCATGTTTTCAAATAGTCCAACCTAAAATCATGTCGAGCTTTCCAAACAAAAGACAAAAGTGGCAACAAGATGTAAAAACTAATTTCATAGCATATTTATGTTGCATTTTGAAATGTTGCCAGAAACCTTCTGTAAATGTTCAGAACACATCTACAGATTTTATAAAAACAGCAAACCATGGGAACTGTATCACCCATAGGAAAGATACAGTATATCTGATCGAAAAAGCAAATCACGGTGAACTCTCTCAGACTACTCTTTGAATGTTTGAAATGAATATGTTTGAATTGAAAAATTAATATAACCAATTATCTGTTGTAAGTAAATGACAGAAAAGCAAAACCTACCAGCTAGCCTATCTGAAGAATAAACGCTTGGAAAACAAATTGCAAAATTGGTGAGCACAATACAATTAACAATGTGTATACTATAGACTTGCCATTGCATTTAATGCCTTCTCATACATACAAAATTCTACTAGGGAAAGGAGAGTACGGCATTCTTCAAAGCCATGACTTACACACCCAGCTAACTGAAAATTTTGTTTCAGCTGTATAAAATTATTAAAAAATTGATAAAATCAGCTCTTAGTATGGGCCATAGTAACAGCAGTCGTGGGTCAAAGACTCAAAACCATGACGGGTTGATCCAACTCTCCCACCAAATGCGTCAGCATGACTTGCCAACCCCTAATGACCCAGAAGCACTCACAGGTGAAACTCTTGACCCCCAAGTACTTGCAGGTAATTGAAGGGTTCAAGGAGTTTGACCTGCAACTCGACAAAAAACTCACCAGAAAAAAAAAATCTTATTTCATAAAAAAGTATATTTTTAATTTTGTTTTACTTGCTATGATTTTCTTGAATCCAGTTGAGCTCTTGACTTTTTGCCTTGGGGAGCTTTCTTCCAAAAGCTGAATCTCATAACTACGGTATGAGCCACATAACCAGGAAAGTGTTACAGGAACACATTAACCATGACAAAAAGAAGACGCAGCAACTCAGATGCAGAAAGAATCAAACCAAGAGAGATATATTGATGAATTTCAATACTAAAAATTGAGATGAATCATCTACACAATAATCATCCTTGAAGCACCATTAACTTTTTAAAGTTATTCTTATCAAATGATTCACCTCATTTTCATCCCGCGGGCGCTCCTGTACAGATTTCCGTTTCTTCCACTGAGGCCCAAAACCTGCTGCTAATGCAAATTGGCGTAAAACTTCAGGCCATGTTAGGGGATTCAAATGTCGATGCCATTCACGTATATCAAAACCCCATGCAAATGCCTGTATCCAAATAAATGGCATCCTCTAATCAACTTAAAGATTGCTGAAACATTCTGCAGTAGTTTGTATAGAGAAATTTATAAACTGATGAAATTCAACACAAACCCCAACATAATAACAACAAATCAATTCAAGAAAGATTATGATTACAGCTTCAACCAGTTGTGGATGACCCCCTCCAGCAAGTGAAATGCTATTCTGGTTTGCTCCAAGCCCATTAGAAGTAGCTTGTGCCACATCTTCAATGTCTTTAACAATTGTTTTCAAGAGACTGATATGAATCTCTCCAAGTAATCTCGGTTCCTATATATCATGAAAATAGCTAATAAGCATCCAATAATTGTTTTTCGGAGACTGATATGCTTCTCTCCAAGTAATCTCAGTTCCTATGTATCATGAAAATAGCTAATAAACATCCAAGGAAAACATGATGTATGAAGCATTGACAGATATAAAGTGTTAATCATCTAGGTGTAGTACTGATACTCACATAATCATGAAAGGCTTGAACAAACTCATCAAGAGTGAATGGCCATAAACCAAGAACATCTGCAAAGGTAACTATAAACCTCCAAACCTGGCAAGAAAGTTAAGTACATCAAGTGAACACATCATGTTCCACAAGTAAATACACCACCAATGAATGCAACTTAAAATGCACTAAAGCTACCATGAAATTCTTTTAAAACATACAAGAAAAAACACTGCAGAAATGCTTCACATGCAAAGAGAATATATCAAGCATGAAGGTGAACAATCCAGACCATAACACAACAAGCCCTGGTGTCCCACATAGCACCATTGCATGTGAGATAGTAAGCTTGTCAAATTTCTATGATATGAATATCATGAATAATGCATGTGGTCTGAAAATAACAGATTCACCATGTATTCCTTTCTCAAGCTGCATCTATTATTGCAGGCTCTACTCATGAGCACATAGATAGATCAGGACCTATGAGACCATTCAAACATCCTTAATCAATGACAATAAAAACTAATGGTCCAAACTATAGACAATACCATAAATAAATTTCCAACATTCTGCTCAGAATCTGTCCAGGGACGAACAGCAAATGGTCTCTTCATTTTAACTGAAGTAGCTGGAAATTTTCCCAACGTATCTGCAAGTAAACAATACAAAGTTATTAAGATTTTACATAAGCATAAACAATACAAAGTTATTAATATTTTACATAAGCATATAAAGAATAAACCTCCATACTGTGTAGGCAGGATGCCACAATCTATAAAAATGACACATGAAATTATCATGAGCAAAAGTATCTACACCATGCCCAATGTTCATCCTCACATGGTTCAAGGGAAACTAAACAGATCACATTAACTTGGTGTATGGAATACGTTAATATAAAGTTTGTAAAAGGTTAACATAAACAAACAAAAAAAACAGAAAATTCGACATCATGCCTAACGTTCAACCTCACATAGTGCAAGGGAAAGTCAGCAGGTCACAATTCAGTCGAGAAGACCCACCTTAAGGAAACAATATTTAAAAAATCAAAACATATTTTTAGCTGCATGAGAAATTTTCCAGATAAATATGCTTAAAAAGAGTCGGCGAATGTTTATATGCTTACAAAGAATCCAGTTATTTTATAGAGAGCAAGCAAGTAATGTCTTGTCTCATTTTCAAACCAAAGAAGCTACCAATAGCTATACAGGAATCTTTCACAAGTGACAATCCCTCAGTAAGAAAATTTTACACAAAAATACATATCATTAACAACATAAGGAATCCTAAAAGATGTAAAAAACATGAATATTCTGCAGTCAATAACAGTGCTGCACTTGTCACGATGCTATAGGAATTATCGCGATAATATCGTCAAAACCAACCTCAGCGATAATATCAACAGTCATTTTCACGATAATTCCTTTCGAAATTATCACAATAATTTCAATTTATCGTGATAATTTAGCTAATTATCGCGATAATTTTGAAATCATCACCTTGTCTTTGTCAATTTCAATTTATTACCATTTTTTTCTCTTTTGACCCTAAGTCTTAGAAATGAGTTAGGGGATTGAGCTATGAGAATACTCTGACTATTTCCATCAAGCAAACAAGGGGAAATCTATTGTTTTCATTTCTCATTATTCATCTCATGAGATAAATACCCTAGTACTTAATGGTAATATTAAATCCTTAGAGTAAATGTATTCTTTTACTTAAATTTTTAACATTACCATTAATTGACTCAGGATGTTTGAGAGTGGTTCCAACCTCATTGCATTTCATATGGAAAAAAGCAGAATTTTAGATCTCATTCAAATTCCAGCAGACTTAGCAATTTTTAGGATCTCGGGATTGGCAGGATTGCAATGTTTCTACTATATTATGTGATGTACGAGGGTATGGAACTAAAATTTAGTCAAGATCACCAAACCTTCTATGTACCTCAATTTTGGTGGCATTGACTATTGAGCTACTCCTTCATGACCCTAGTAAAAATGTACACTTCACTCAGTTATTCATGACCCTAGTAAAAATGTACACTTCACTCGAGCAAAATCATTGATTATGATGTTAAGCTTTGTCTATCTTATTTTAATGCTTGGAGGGGGGCATGTACCTCAATTTTGGTGGCATTGACTATTGAACTCCTCCTTCATGACCCTAGTAAAAATGTACACTTCACTCGAGCAAAATCATTGATTATGATGTTGATCTTTTTCTATCTTGTTTTAATGCTCAGAGGAGGGCCTTGATGAGGAAGATCCCAATATAGGCAATGATTTTGATATGATGAAGCTATTAAATATTTGTTGTAGCATGATTTTCTTTGGATTTTGGAGGCCATTTAGAGCCTCTCTATTGATCTATTTTGAGTCAAAGATGGATTGCACTCGGTGATATTTTGGTTATATGCACCCTTGCTATATACATGAGAAATTTTGCAGATTTTTGTATAATAATTTGGATTCTTATGGATACACATGAATTATATGTTCTTTTCAAAATTTGAATATTTTATGTATTTTTTGGTCAACAAATCTTTTGGTCCAGTTCTGAGAACATTGTTGAGGATGCTGTGACAATTTCCCATCAAGCAAACAAGGGGAAATCTATTGTTTTCATTTCCATGATTCATATCATGAGATACATTTGTTTTTGGTTTTGATATGATTTTGTATCATTCTATTAGATCTTATGACTTAGGACAAATATCATATTTCAATATCGATGTTTGATGTTTGATGTATCACTTGACATCTTATATATCGATTTTATTTTCATATTTCTGTAGCAATGTGTTCGTTCAACATTGATGTTGTTTTAGAAGTTAAAAAAATTTATTGTTTTTGTATTTTTTAATGTTTCCCGATAATTTCAGATATTTTCCCCGAAATTGCTGATAATTTAAATTTTGGACCCTTGGCAATGAATTGCCAATAACGATAAATGTAACATTGGTCAATAATACCAAATATATAGGAACCAAAATACTTGGTTTTGCTATTCAATACCTGGAATGTTGATGTTAATTCATGCAAAAATAATCATAAGAACTAAAAATACCAAAGGTGCCAATTAAAATATTGGTATGTCACTCAAGTAGGAATAATCATATAAAATAGTGGAATTACACATCAAATAGACCAACATATTAGCAATCATGGAGTTCAAAGTAAATTTCCAGTTTCAACACTCAAGTACAGTCAGCAATAGGGCGTTTTGTTATGCCACTCCTTTTCTGAAGGTTGTCAGTTTGAAGACCCGCGTGTGCAAAAAATAAAACAATATCACATGTTGGTGTGGCCTAGGTCGGGTGTTATCCACAAGTGATTTTGGCTACTTTGATGCTCCTAAGTCACAGCCTCTCAACCAAAGGATAGTGCCGCAAGTCAAGAACAAACCAGCTAAACAAAAGAAAACAAAACTTTCTGATATCCAAAGAGGTGAGGAGAAGCTCAGAAAGAGAGAAATGAATGAATGAGATCAACCAGTCTATTGAACAAAAGGCTTGCATAAATTGAGTTGTCCTAGATAGGCACGTAGCCAAAATAAGTAATAACAATGATACATCAACTCAAATTAAGCCAGAGACCAAAACATCAATAGATACAACTTAACTATGTCTGGGCTTCCATTCCAAACCATCGTTAAAGCCTATAAAATCGACTCTTTTTGTTGTGTCTTCTGCTTGGCCTTCAAGACTATTGTATCTCATCTATTGTTTTTTTCCAAAGCTCCTTTTCTGATGTGATTATATGCCTCGGAATCTGTTGGAAATACTGAGAGGGGAGGTGAATTGGTATTTCTTAGCAATTAGCACTTTTAAATCTTTTCAAAGCATTAGTTAATCTTCAATTATTATTAATGTTTATGCAGTAATAACAGTAAATAAAAGAACACAGTACGCACAAGAATTTTAGGTGGAAAACCCCCTCCGAGTCGAAAACCATCGAACGCTTTTCTAATTAATTCTTTAATCTTCAGCCCAAACTGAAATAAAAGCAACAACTTCCTAGAATTCTAGAAAACCATTTTTCACCAGCTCCCGCTGGAAGGATGCCCCAAGTAATCCACTGAGTGGATGCCCCAACACCCTAGCGAGCCACAACTCGCCCTAGCACCACCCTACCACCCTGAAGTGTTCATAGGCTCCAACCTGTAGGCGACTTCATACACTTGTCAAGCACCTCCCTACCACCCTATAATGACTAAAATAAGTGATCTGAAATGATCATAGACTAAAATTGATGTAGAATTGATTAACCATTAATGAATTGAATGTTAGCTGAAAGTGCGGAAATCGAAGACAACTACTTGAGAAGAAGACTTTACGACCGTTGATTAAACATAAGAAAGATGTATAACATAAGTGAAAACAGTAAAAACACAGCGATACCAGACAGCAAGTTGATTATGGAGTTCGTCCCTGATGGACTATGTCTTCGGGTCCGCTTTCAAGATGGGCGACCGCTTTATTAGGATTGAAACAGTAGAGGTCGATTACACAGAGAAAAGACCAGACTGAATGTGCACACATGCACTTCTAATCACTGTCAACAGATAGCTCTCTGAAACAGCTTTCCAACGCCTGTCATGGTTCCCAATTCCGACTCCGGATGCTCCTGTTACACTGAAAACAACACTGCCTATGACCTCCAAAATCTGCAAACAAAAGTCAAAACCACTCTCCTCCTGATCAATGAAGAAAAATTGTCTTTTAAAGGCCCATAGGTACATCAAAACCTCCTTTGGCTAATCATGGCATGAGTTCGCTACATTCAAGGGTGGTTTGTCTCGGTCTTGTTGTGAAAGGACACATAGGGTAGGTTGGCATGGTCATCGCATTACTTGTTTTAACAAACTTCAACCAAAAAACCCAAAATAAACATTGGTTAAGCACATAACCGCTGGCAGTTAGGTTAACCAGGCGAAGCTCCAGAACCGTCACATGTGACTGTCGGTGGCCTAACCTCCAAATGCCACCTTTGCGGTCTCCCCCAGCTGTTCCGGTGATCCTTGCGCTAACTGTTTGCATGTGACAACTATCCAGCGGTTATCCTCCATGGTTAGTGTCAATTCTCCGCTGCAAACACTAACTCCTGACTGCGCAATGAAATTTCGAACCCCATTCACACGCTGACGGTTGGTGCTGGTTGTTCCCACTACGGTCAAGGTTGCAGTTACTCCAACCCCAATAGATATAGCTCTGACGGTGTCCAGTCTCCGTTCACATGTGGCCTTCTCCAACGCAGTTAGGCTGCCTGCGCGGTCAGAGGTCTGTGTATTCTAATTTATGTTGGTTTATAATGTTTTTCAATGCGTAAGGCCAAGAGCTAATACAAAGGGGTTGCGAATAGGTTTAACACTTAGCAATGTTTGTATTAAGGTCTAATAGATTAGATTATAGGGTTTAGGTCTTTAGGTTAGGTTTGATACATGGTTTTAGCATAGGTTAGGGTTTATGATTTAGGTTTTGGATTAGATGGATTTTTAGCATAAGTTTTGTATTAGACTTTGATTAGGTGTTTAGATGTAGATTAGGGTTTTAATACATAGAGCTCATCAAAACCCATTTACAATCAAGCGTCACCAAGCGACATTTGTCACATGACGACGAACCCGTCAACAACAAAACCTGCGAGTGGACAACAAAATCCATGTCGACACCAAATCCTGCAAGACGAATGACAAACACATGTCGTCGACCAATCTTGGCAGAACTGTCGATAAACACAAGTTGACAGCGAGGCGCTAAACCATCTCAACTGAACGCCATGAAAAACCATATTACCTTAACAACCTGATCCATAACCAACACTGTCAAAACTGACAACAACACTGAACACTGACGATGACCTGTGCAATTGATCTGATGAGATCCTCCTGGCTCAATCCTCTCCAATTGAAAGCTTTTGGACCACAAAAGTTTGACTAAACAATTAGTCGATGAGGGTAGAACTCCCTCTCTTTCCACCTTGACCTGATGATGTACCAATACATTCGATCAATAACCTTCAAGTGATGATGATGTTGACCATGGCACATTTTGAGTGAGTGACCTGTTTCATCCATCTGCAGTATGAACAACTTGCAATGATGGGCAAACAACCTGTTATGAACATGGCAATTGAATTCTTTCCATGAAGAACCATGAGTTAGTGATTCATAATCATCTTTGAAAACAAGCTCTACACGATATTGTTCAGTACCATCAACACGTATTAACAATCTATTTTGTGGAACAACGGAGACAAGCAAAGATATTCTTGACATTAAACCAGCTACTTGACTTAACATACTTTCCTACTTCCTGATTACTAAGTGAACTTGTTGCAATGAACCCATCAAACTGTAAGGTGAAATTTGTTGAAACTTATTTTGTCTTTGAAAGTATTGATTTAGCTGTTGATTTGTTTGAATCACTTTTTCTTCATTTATTAAATGATGTTTCCATTGATTAGCATTTTCCCCTGATGCATAAGTTTCCCTTAGACACTTTGACGCTGCTTTATAAAAGGCTTTGATATGAAAAAAAAATAAGTTTCCTCTCCACTTGAAAAGAGGTTTCCAAATTGTTCAAAACATGAAATGTCGACACAATACAAGAGAAATGAAACTCTGATTTGCCCCAATATGACCTGTATCCATGTATCTGTTAATTTCCAAACTTGAACTGAATTGATTCATTCTGACATACAGAAGAGGAGCTTTAGGCACAAACCGTAATTCATGTTGTATTCCCTACTTATGAGTAAGATGTTTGGTTTTACATAGAACTGGAATAGTTTCTATCTCTTTAATCAAACCATCTTTAGGTTGAGTCTCATAACTTAAACAAGCATCATGTTGATTGTTATGTCGTTCCTTTACACACATGATTACAAATCTCTTAATTGAACTTATTAATCGCTTCATCTGATTAACATTAACTGAATTCAAGTGATTTTTGTTTTGATGTGCCCTGACAATAAATTCAACCCCATCTTTCTTAAGGTGATATTTATGCTCTCTCCTGTAAAATACTGCATCACGATCATAAAGATAAGGACTTTCTAAGACAACTCCACATATGTCTACTCGAACCACATCTAATTCCACTTCATCAATGTAATTCGCTGTAATGGCAAATCTTAATCGACATTGTTTGTTGACTTTTATCTGAGTTGATTCATTTAGCCATCCTAATGGGTAAGTTCTTGAATGATTTTGTGTTTCCAAACCCAAACTTTTAACTAAATATTTAGAGATTAAATTCGCCTGTGATCCACTGCCAAACATTGTATCTATCTTTGTGTGTTTAGAAGTTATCCTTATGTTAAACAATTCGACTCTTTTGTCCTCATTTGAAGGATTTATATTTGATGAAGATGCAATAGTTTTCAAACTTGAACCAGTGTCAGAAGTTTTTCCTGTCGTAACCATAACAGTTATCCTCCTTTCATCACCTGAATCTAAACCTAGATCTTGCTGGACTGCTGCAATTGCCTTCTTTTCATCCTTCTCCTTAAGGAACTTTTTGGGCTTAAGTTCTAGATGAAGTTTCCAACACTTAGATTCATCATGACCAATTCTTTGGCAATGAGAACAAGTAGGTTTTTCCTTCTGAGCTATCGTTGATTTCTTTCTCTTCGAATTGTTCTTCCCCTTACTGTCATTGAAATCTTTGATTCCCAACTCTTTGGATGATTGTGATGAAAACTTGAATGGTCTGCCACCTGATTCAATATGTATGGCCTGAACACACACTTCATCAAAATCATCAGGATTAAACATCAATAAAGTATGTTGCAAATATGAATGTAAACTACTGATGTATTTTAACAAAGTTTCACGTGTATCCAATGAAATACCAAGTGCCAATGCTTTCTTTCTGAACTCCTGAGTAAACTCCTGAACACTCTGCCCTTTACCTTGCCTCAAATGCTACCAATCAATAACAGCTTGTTGCATGTATCCTAAAGGACAGAATTGTTTCCTAAGAGCTTTTAAAAACTTAGACCATGAAGAGATGACTTTTCCTTTACGCTTTACATCTATCTGAGTTTTACTTACCCACCAGACTAAAGTTGTTCCCCCAATTCTAAGTGTAGCTAACTGAATTTTAGTTTTATCGCTAGAAATGTTTTGAATGCGACAATACACTTCTAACTACTTAATCCAATTATCTAGCTTTTCAGGATTCATTTCACCATCATAAATAGGTAACTCAAATTTCACATCAAGTTTGAAAATAGATGTTTTCTTAGGTTTTTTTTCTGTTTCAGATTCTGCACTGGAAGAAGAAGATGATGATGATGATGATGGAGATGATGGAGGTAAAGGTGGTTTATCAGCCTTTCCTTTACCTTTGTCCTTCTTCGATGTCTTTGAAGAAGAAGTTGCATCTCTCGCCTTCTTGTCTTCGTAAAGTTCTCCCAACATCTGCTGCATAGTCAAGAATGCTTGCTAAAACTATTCATCACTCATCTTAGTTTCAGTGTTTTCCCGTGCACCAGATCATGTCATGATCGATTTATGAATGACTCGTCGCTTTCCAATCTCTGGATCGATCTGCTCAAGGATTCCTTCTCCTCGTTGCAACTTTGACCTGATTAACATTCAATGGCAAATTCTACAAACGCAACTTGCTCTGATACCAAATTATATGATCTGAAATGATCATAGCCTAAAACTGATGTAGAATTGATTAACCATTAATGAATTGAATGTTAGCTGAAAGTGCGGAAATCGAGGAAAACTACTTGAGAAGAAGACTTTACGACCGCTGATTAAACATAAGAAAGATGCATAACAGAAGTGAAAACAGTAAAAACACAGCAATACCAAACAGCAAAGTTGATTACGGAGTTCGTCCCTAATGGACTACGTCTCCGGGTCCTTTTTCAAGATGGGCAACCGCTTTATTAGGATTGAAATAGTAGAGGTCGATTACACAAAGAAAAAACCACACTGAATGTGCACGCAGGCACTTCTGATCACTATCAACAGATATCTCTGAACCAGCTTTCCAACGCCTGTCACGGTTCCCAATTCTGACTCTGAATGCTCCTGTTACACTGAAAACAAAATTGCCTGTGACCTCCAGAATCTGCAAACAAAAGTCAAAACCACTCTCCTTTTGATCAATGAAGAAAAATTGTCTTTTAAAGGCTTGTAGGTACATCAAAACCTCCTTTGGCTAATCATGGCATGAATTTGCTGCATTTAGGGGTGGTTTGTCTCGGTTTTGTTGTGAAAGGACACATAAGGTAGGTTGGCATGGTCATCGCATTACTTGTTTTAACAAACTTCAACAAAAAAACCCAAAATAAACATTGGTTAAGCACATAACTGCTAGCACTCATGTTAACCGGGCGGAGTTGCGGAACCGTCAAATGTGACTGTCAGTGGCCTAACCACCAAATGCCACCTCCGTAGTCTGCCCCAACGGTGCCGGCAATCCTTGCGCTAACTGTTTGCATGTGACAACTATCCAGCAGTTACCCTCCATGGTTAGTGTCAATTCTCCGCTGCAAATGCTAACTCCTGACTACACGGTGAAATTCTGAACCTCGTTCACACACTGACGATTGGTGCTGATTGTTCCCATTACGATCAAGGCTGCGGTTACTCCAACCCCGATAGATACAGCTCCGACGGTGTCCGATCTTCGTTCACATGTGGCCTTCTCCGACGCGGTTAGGTTGCCCACGCGGTCAAAGTTCTGTGTATATTAATTTATGTTGTTTTATAATGTTTTTCAATGTGTAAGGCTTAGAGCTAATATAATGGGATTGCAAATAGGTTTAACACTTAGCAATGTTTGTAATAAGGTCCAATAGATTAGATTATAGGGTTTGGGTCTTTAGGTTAGGTTTGATACATGGTTTTAGCATAGCTTAGGGTTTATGATTTAGGTTTTGGATTGGATGGATTTTTAGCATAGGTTTTGTATTAGACTTTGATTAGGTGTTTAGATGTAGATTAGGGTTTTAGGGTTTTAATATATAGAGCTCATCAAAACCCATTACAATCAAGTGTCACCAAGTGACATTAGCGACATTAGCAACATGACGACGAACATGTCGACAAACAAACCTGAGAGTGGACGACAAAATCCATGTCGACACCAAATCCTGCGAGGCAAACGACAAACACATGTCATCGACCAATCCTGGCGGAACTGTCGATGAACAGAAGTTGACAGCCAAGTGCTAAACCATCTCAACTGAACGCCATGAAAAAACCATATTACGTGAACAACCTAATCCATAACCAACACTGTCGAAACTAACGACGACACTAAACATTGGCGATACATATGCAACTGATCTGATGAGATCCTCCTAGATCAATAAGACCAGACTATGGATTGACAAACTAGGGACAACAATCCACGATACAATAAGATGTACAATGATTTCGTGTACTTGACCAAATACCCAATCACTCTATGACTTGCAACCCAACCATGACATCATCCCAACAATGACTACTATACCTCCCAACACTGCCTCTTCGACTCTAGGCAGAATGACTCTTCACAAATGACTATTTTACAATCTTTACAATGATGACTCTTTTGCAAATGACTCTTTTACAACTTTCCAACGATGACTCTTAGCCTTAACAATACTTCACGATATCTGGATGGTTGTCGTGTCTTCAAGGATGTCTCGTTGCAATGCTTCCTTTGATTTGATACTTGTGCTCTTGAATTCTTGCTTGATGTTGTACTTGAATCTTCTTCTACTTGCATGCTAAATTTGCCTAGCGAAACCAATCCCAAAACAAAACAAAATACCCTTCAACTTACCTCTGCCTGCAAAACACATGTAAGCGCATAATAATGAATAAATACAAATTAAAATTACAATGCATACCCGAAATGTGCTTGTCACTTTTGTTGTTGACTTGTTGCAGCGGTAGACAAAGACTCCCACTCTTGATATAGGGCTAGACTCTATGCAAGACTATATCCAAAACTGACCTAAAGATATATACAATAAAAACTGATGATAGACCCTAGACTTGTGATGGACCAAGTTCTAAGTACAACAACAAAGACCATTCTATCAACTATGACAAGACAAGTAACATGAACTTACATCATATAGATTTAGCAGACTTGGTGTAGCATCAAGTGTAGAGTATCAAGAATAGGACATCCGAAATGTGGTATCAAAACTAATTGTGACATATAGAGACAGAGATATAACCGAGACCCTGTATATACTTAAGTTGTCCTGCAAAAACATATGTTAGAGATGATACTCAAAATTCAAATGTAAACACTAATCATACATACCTTGTTGTAGGAGACTTACCCTTGATTGTTGATGTGTGGTCCTTACCAATGTTTTAAAACTCTGATTCTCGTTCGGAAATGGCCAACTCCGACTCGGTATCGACTCCGCCGATTTGATTTCAATGACTCGGTTGTTGTAAAAAATACATTAAATATTTATTTTTTATAAAAAAACATAATTTTAAAGATTTTCATTTATGTTTCCAAACGCAAAGCTTTAGAATATAGAGAGAAGACAACATATGATCAAAGTAGGCTCATGAATATATCCATTATATCAAAATGACACCCAGTGCATTGTCCAATACAAAGTTCATACTTAGCCACTAATGTCAGGATTCTTTTATGCCTCAACCTAAGGACAATCACTAGACTACAACAACAATAATACCAATTCTCTGCCCCTAATGAAGTCTCAAAACCCTTGATTTAATTTTGGTCAAGCTCCTAAACAATCATAAGTAAATATGTATTTATCAGTCCATTGCCAAAACGTTTGCCTTTTTAAAAACATTGTATGGCCCAATGCATTATTTCAGTTTTCTAATTCATGCCACTAGGATAACATACTTCAGCCTTGTAATTTTCAAAACTTTCTCACAGTGATAGATTACTTTAGGGCTATAAATATGCAATAAACAACAACCCAACCATTGATATGTAGGAGGCAGAACAACTTTTGACAAATGTGCTTCAGGATTTTTGTCAAAGAGCTAAGCCGACCGAGTTGTTACCGAGTCGACCGAGTCAATGACTGGCTCGGTAACAACCCGGCCAGTCGCTCCGTTTCGGTCACCGCGCTGACTCGGCTAGGCATTGGCTCGGTCTAACTCGACCGAGTCAGAGTCGACTCAGTCGTTTTTTAAAACAATGGTTCTTACTGCAGTGATCCTTGAATGCATGTTTTTTCCTTCCTTCTAGGAGCTCGATATTGAATATGTTGTATCTATGTAATTTCAAATCTCCAAGGTCTGAAATTTCGTCCTGTGATAGTCCTCTGAGTCCTCTTTCAAATCCCACAAGTCTGATCAAGAATGGATTCTTCAAGAAAGAGTTATGCCAAATCTCCCACGATGACTTGATTATAGATTGGTTCAGTAGAGCGAACTTGTATGAAGTGCCACGTGTCACTGTTGTGACCTTCGGCCCTGAAAACGATACCCAACAAACTACAGTCCGTCCCTTTTTTGTCACTATTTACAAAATTGGAATCCAATGCTCAAAGAGAAAGTTATAACGATTTTCCCAATGTCCCCTGTTTGACATGGAATTTGGGAGCCTGCAAAAACCCTAACTTCCTCAGATCATATCTCTGAAAATATAGCGAACCAAGATCTGAAATTCGGTCACGAGGTTCACCAAGATTTCGGCTCAAATGGGTTTTAATTTCAGCTTTTGAAGCTTCGCAAAAAAAATGTTATAGCGAAAATGCCACAATGACCTGTGTGAAGCCACAAAATCCCTAGTAGAGGAAGATATGAGGCTCATTATTTATATGAATGTCTTGAGTTGAAAGGGTCCTCAACAAGTGAACGTTGGAGGGATTTTAGGAGCAATTTTTATATATTAATTATTGACTATTTAATGACCACAACCAATTCTAAGTGCCATGCCACAACTCCATAGGGTTTTAGCCCGCTAACTGGGGTTACTAACTTCAAACATGAATATCTCTCAAACCGTGAAGAATTACGTGGCGTGCCATATATCAACGGGAACAACTCGACGAGTAGAATCCATCTAGAAGATCCTTGACTCAAAATAGAGTAAGTTGTCAAGTCAAAATGCCCATGCAAGATCGAGGTAGCCCCTGGTGTTGCTTGGGTTGACATCAATGACAACCACTAATCAACAGAGTCTATCAAAAAGTGTCATTTTGTTTCCACCTCGTCCTTATCAGTGTGACAATCAATATGGCTTCCCAGTTAGATATCCAAAATACTTGGAACATAAAGAAATCAATTTACGAATATATATATATATGAGAAAAGATATCATGAAATTACAAATGAGGGCCCCATATAAGTATCTAAGCGAGAGTGCCCTTTCATTACAAGTCATGTCCTTTAGTTAAGACATGTCCTTTCATTAAAATGTGTCTCTTCACAAATTATTAATTATATTTGCATTTTTATATATTTTTATTTATTTCATTGCCTTCCCCTCTAGAAATACATTTTCCTCAAAGCATATGTATGGAAGGTCTTGATAACTTTTTCCTTGGCTTATAATGTATCTGCATCATTATGTGTTATTGGAGTTGTTATAGTTGCTGGTACGAGACTATACAAACTTCTAAGTGCTAAGCAAACTTAACAAACTGTAAAAGAATCTAAGCATCCTAGTTCAATCTTTTGAAGAACATTACACTTATAGGATTTCCAAAATGAATTGTTATTATGCAACTTAAAGATATTGATAACTATATTTGATATCTTTAACCATATTTTTCAAAATATAGGTTAATTGTTTTTGCCTTGAATGATGTTGACACACAAATTGGTTAAGATACTTGCTCTTATGATTAGAATGTCGATAAAGTGCCTTTGTAACATGACTTTTCCTTATCATGCTTGTAGTATTTTCTCTGTTAACTTTCGATATATGATTTTCATCACACACTAATGTTGCTTGGTTGGTCGACAAACCTTGATTTGGAATTTCCATCATTTGTACTTCAGTATCCAAATATTTTTTTACTTCTACGAGATTGACATCTACTTTAGTTGTGATGTTAATTGGATCTTTATTTATTCCTTTCTCCACCACTAGGATTTTTGCATCTAAAGATTTTGATGAGTTCTTCTAACTTGTCTTGTTAAGATATTCCGACACATAGGAAATAATTAAGTATAACTTGGTCTAATGTAGAGTTAGGTAAAGTGTGTTTCTTTACTCTGTACTTTTGTAACTTACAATCCAACGGTCACGATATGTAGTGACCCGACGGTTCATTCTCTCCTCGGTATTACCGACACTTGATCCGTGGCTTAACACTCGATTGGTCCATGATCTCTATTTAAAGAGCATGGAAGGTCATTTGTAGGGTAACCGTTCATGAAAGAAGCTTAATTTAATTTTCATTCTTTTATTAATAAATTGCCTGAAGTGGTCGCGTTGGCTTAGGCCGTGGACTGTTTTAACCACGTCAAGAATACTGGTGTATTGATCTGTGATCTGTTTGTGAGCAGTGTCCTTTGGTGTTTTGTTTGAGGAACTTACCCTGTAAATTCCTACATGGTATCAGATCCAAGTTAAGGGCCACATCCATTGGTGATCCAAATCTGAAGCCAGTAGAATTGCATCCGACTGTCGTTTCCTAGATCTATTGTTTCTAACTGCTTTCAGGCCGAGAGGACTACTCTATTGTGTTAAGAGCATCTGTTCCAGTGAGGAACCTCTTTCGTTTCACGCGAAAAGGTTTCTGGTAGCCCTAGCTACGTCATTTTCAAGATCTGGAAGTATACAGTGTTTATTTGCAGTTTCTAGTTATTTTCTCTCTATTTATTTCGGTTTATTTATCTCTTTGTTTTTTATAACCGGATCTACACCTTTCATTTCTACATATGCTCTTTGCCCCGCGACTCTGTGCGATCTGGGCAAATCAAAAACAGAAAGTAAGTTTTTTTTCTCATGTGTATGCTCTTTTCCGCCGCACCTTAGTGTGATCTCAGAAAATCAGAAACATTGAGGAAAATTGTTAGTTTGCAAGCAAAAAAGATCTTTCTCAAGTAAGCAAGCACTCCAAAGCTTCGGTGACTTAAAAATTAAACAACAAACAAAACAAAAAAAAACCCTTCCTCTTTTCCAAAAATTATTAACCTTTTAAACTAGCTCACTTGGTCCAAAGTTACTCTATGAGAATAGAGGTCTTGAATTCAAGTCTTTCTTTTTGTTGAATCACTTTTTCAAAAAGCACATATAGCTTATGTTTTAAAGTTACTTCATGTAAAAGTGTTCTCACCCATTATGAAAAGTGAGTCACTTATAATTCTAAAGTCTCTTTATCTTTTATTTAAGTTACAATTTAGTGGGTAGCTCATAAAGTACCATTGTAAAAGTGACTTTCACTTATTTATAAAAGTGAGTCATATATATATTTTTTTTAAGTGAGCTAATTAGATTAAGTTTGGAAAGGGGGCAAATTTTTTTTAAATATAGCATTATCTTTCATTTCCGCACATTCCCGCACTTCGTCAGCATCTTCAACAACTTTTCTTCAAAAAGCCATAACTTCTTCATCCGGAAACCGTTTTCAGAGCCATTTTTTTTATCAGCCTACTTTTTCGAGATCTTTCCATTGGAACACTTAGTTTCAGCATCTATAGCTTCAGTTTCTGCTAAAATGGAAAGTCCATGCCAAGTTATTCTTGACAACACCAACTGCTTCCAATGGTGGTCCTACATTGTGGATTTACTTAGAAGTAAGGGTCTTTATAGAATAGCCTCAGGCAAAGAAACCAAACCGAAAGATGAAGATAAAACAGCCAAATGGGAAAATAGGTAAGATCAAGCACGTGGGTTGATAGGGATGTCTATTTCTCCAGACCTTAGATTCCATATCGCAAAACTTGATACTCCTAATGAAGCAATGAAACAAATCATTAAAGTTTTTGGAATTAAAAATGAACTTAAAGCCCATCAACTCGAAAATGAATTGCTTACATTGGACCCCAATAATTTTTCTTCCATTGAAGATTTTTTGTCCAGGTTCAAGACCCTTAGATTTCTCTTGGAAGGTGTTAAGGTTAAGAAAGAAGATGGAAACCTTATCTATTTCATTCTTACTAAGTTGGGACCAGCCTACTCTGTGTTTGTTTCCACCTTCCATTCTACTAGAGAAGCCTTCATTTCTCAAGGACAAGACTACAAGTCCCCTTCCTTTGATGCCTTTTGTGATTCTTTAATAAGAGAACAAGAAAAACTCTTACACCTTGGTCTTCTTAATCTTGCAAACTCTTCTAAGAAAGCCTTAGCCGCCCA
This sequence comes from Pinus taeda, assembly GCA_000404065.3. NCBI lineage: Eukaryota > Viridiplantae > Streptophyta > Pinopsida > Pinales > Pinaceae > Pinus > Pinus taeda. The sequence goes on from APFE031248893.1 coordinate 76,273, forward strand.
GCAACAACCAAATTCAAAGAATCCTAAGAAGCTGTATCCTAAAAAGAATGGTCCTAAACCAAACAAGGGTCCTAAGTAATTTCAGTCTCAAAATGAAAAATCATTTCAACAAAATTATAAGGCAAATAAAAACAAAGGGAAGAAGACTGATAGACATTGCCACTTTTGTAATCGAGATGGCCACTTAGAGTCTAAATGCTTTAAGAAAATGGAAGCCTTGGAAGCGGCAATGAAGAAGCATAACATCCATTTGCAGCACTCTTTAACTTCAACTTCATCTTCAGGAATAGCACTTTCTGCATGTGGTTGTCAAACATCTCGATCTGGATATGTAGTAAATGTATCTTCTTCTTCTAATTCTCATGAGTGGCTCATTGATTCTGGAGCTTCTTATCACATTGCCAAAAACAAAGCCATGTTTTCTTCTTTAAATGATTGTAACACCAAATATATATGTTGTAGGGACTAGAACTATTCATATAGACAATGGTCAATTTAATGATATTTTATGTGTTCCAACCTTATCCTGCAACCTTCTATCTGTATATCAGATAACTCATTCAAGTGAAGGTAAAATCGTTGAATTTTCACCTCACGATGTTGTAATTAAGGACCTAAAAGACCCTAGACAAATTTTAGCTACTGGCATTGCTGATGATTCTACAAGGTTGTATAAGTTTAACAACTTTGGGTCATCAAATCTTCCCTCGGTATTTGTTGCTCATAATGATGAAGTGAGCAAACCTTGGCATGAGCGATTTGGTCACTTAAACTATCGCTCCCTTCAAAATCTATGTAAAGAAAATATGGTGACAGGTCTTCCAATGGTATCTTGCAGAGATGGTGTTTGTTCTGGATGTGTACTCGGAAAACATCATCGGGATAGTTTTGAAAAATGTGCCTCTTGGCACGCCTCGGCCCCTTTACAGCTTGTGCATAGTGATTTATGTGGTCCACTTCCATTTGTTTCATTCTCTGGCTACAAGTATTTCTTAACTTTCCCTGATGATTTCTCCAGACGCACTTGGGTATACTTCTTAAAACTCAAGAGTGAGTATTTAACATGTTCTTAGCCTTTAAGGCCTTTGTTGAAAAACAATTTGGACATCAAATTCTTAAGCTAAGATCTGATAATGGCGGAGAATATGTTAACAACAAATTCATCAACTTTTGCACTAAGAATGGAATTCAAATGCAACATATTGTTCCATATACTCCACAACAAAATGGTGTAGCTAAAAGCAATGTTCCACCAAGGTTCCGGGACGAGGGGGCGAGGGAGCGAGGATACGCGGGAGCGGCCTATGCAAAAGCTCCCCACTAATTTTAGGAAATGTGGGGGGACGTCAGGGTCTTAAAAACTTATAAATATAAAATATAATTTATAAATTGAGTCCACTATCACAGTTGGGTTTGAATTGAAAAGCTGCAAAGCATGATCATTGATATGAATATCATTATCTAATATCATAGAAATTTAAAATTCTAATTTATAATCATACATCATACATTATGATTAAAGTTTAAACCATACTGATGTTCCACTTCCTACTATGAACATTGAATATTGAACAGTGAATATTGACATAAAATTATAAAAGTCAAGTCTGATACATCATACATCAAGAGTCAAAATTTTATAGAATTATAAAAGACTAAAATCAAGTCTGATACATCAAGAGTCAAAATTTTATTGAGTCAGAATAACACAAGAACATCAACATATCAAAAGATAAACGAGCATAATTTTGCTCAAGCCTCAAGGTAATGCCCCACTAGTCTCTTCATCCAGCTACTGCATGAATAAATCAGGATCAACCATATCACCATCTGAATCTGAATCACTAGCATTCTCAAACATGCTAAGTGGCACACCAACCAACCCCATCTGTCTCTCATTAAGTCTCTCCTCCATATCTACCTGTGCATCATCCTCTGGATCGACATCCCATCGTGTTGTTGGTCCCTTCAAATACTCAATTGTCTTCCTATGCTCAAGACGTAGGGCAATGTGCACAGCAACTAACTTCTCCGCTCTTTTAGAGGTAAGCTTGTTCCTCTTGATAGAGAGGATGAAGCTAATGTGGACCAATTCCTCTCTGCTGCAAAGGAACTAGGAACATCTTGTGAATGGAGTGAGGAGCCAGGGCGAATAATGAATTAAATTTATAAAAAAAAGAATTGAAACCCTAAAGTATTAAAACTAATGTTAAATTTTAATTATAAACAAAAGTTTATTTAAAAAAATCGGGCCACTCGAGACCCCCACGTCCCCCTCAACCCCCACGACCCCTCACGACACCCCTTTTCGGAAACGAACCCCTCACGACCCCCTTTTCATAAACGACCCCCTCACACGTCCCCCTGCGTACCCTGTTTTTTGGGAGCGTGGGTAAACGACCCCTTCTCATCCCCAAGTCCCCTGAGCGCGGCGGAGCTAGGAAACTAGACCCCTGGGGGGAGGGGCGGGGCGAGTCCCCGTGGAACACTGGCGGAAAGGAAGAATCGCACCTTAAAGGAAATGGCTAATTGTATGCTTCAATCTAAAGGACTTAGTCTTAATTTCTGGGCAGAAGCAATTAACTGTGCAAATTACATAATAAATCGCACTCCTAGTAAGGTTTTAAAGAATATCAATCCAGAAGAAGCATGGAGCTCAATTAAACCAGATGTAAGTCACTTTCGTGTTTTTGGAAGTGAAGCATGGGCCCATATTCTAGATGAGAAACATAAAGCTTTAGAATCTAAAAGTGAAAATGTATTTTTGTTGGATATTTTGAAGATTTCAAAGGATATAGACTTATTCCACTTAAGTCCAAAAATGTTATTATTAGAAGAGATGTAGAATTTGATGAAAATATATCGGCCTACGAGCCTAGTTCGTCGAATGTGCCACCTCTCTCTATCCCTTCTAATTCTGAAAATATTTCTTCTTCAGATGATGACAGTGAGGATGACAATCCCCCCCCACCTTCTCAGGATCCTCCTTCAGCGCCTCAGCTTCCAAAATGGGTCTGTGCTACTCGGGATGCAGCAAGTGCTCTTGTCGGTGATCCTACATATCAACAATTCACATGTTCTCAATTCGATAGAGCCTCTTCTTTACTAGCTCAAGCTTCAGCTAATTATGATCCCGACACCTTTGCAGAAGCTTCAAGCCATCCAAATTGGGACGCAGCTATAAATGAAAAATATCGTTCATTATTGGCAAATGATACATGAGATCTTGTTCCCCTTCCAAAGGGATGAAAACTTGTTAGATGCAAATGGGTTTACAGAACCAAGTATGGACCAGATGGAAAAGTTGATAAACATAAAGCTCGTCTTGTTGCTAAGAGTTTTTCACAAGTTGAAGGCATTGACTTTTTTGAAACCTTCTCCCCTGTTGCCAAAATGAACTCTATCCGCCTTGTTCTTTCCCTTGTTGCCCCTTTCAAATGGGAAGTCCATCAAATGGATGTTAAATCTGCGTTCTTGCATGGGGACTTGCATGAAGAAATCTATATGGAACAACGTACTGGCTTTATACAAACAGACTCCAGCCTTGTATGTCGGCTTAAGAAATCCCTTTATGGTCTCAAGCAAGCCCCTCGGGCTTGGTATGCCAAAATGGATAGCTTTTTTTTAGAAACTAGATTTTCTAGGTGTCATTCTGACAATACTGTCTACACCAAGACAATGGGCAAGTCCCTTATCATTCTTGTTCTTTATGTTGATGATCTTATCCTTACTAGTAGTGATCCCAACCTTATAAACCATGTGAAGTCTAGCCTTAAAAAGAAGTTTGAAATGACAGACTTAGGACACTTGCATTATTTTCTTGGTCTTCAAGTCTTGCAATCCAAGGAAGGTATTTCCCTTTTCCAATCCAAGTATGCATGTGATCTTCTACGCCATTTTCACATGGAAGACTGTAAGCCAGCGCCTTCTCTCTTTTAGTCTAGAGCCAAACTTTCAGTCACTTGTACTTCCCCTGAAGTTGATACTACCTTATACCGTCAACTTGTAGGAAAACTTTTGTATCTGACCCATACTGTCCTGACCTTTCCTTTGTTGTTGGCCTTTTTGCTCCGCTTATGCAAAACCCACATGAATGTCATTGGAAAGCAACTAAAAGAATACTTCGTTATGTTCGAGGTACAGTTCAGTTTAGGATTCATTACAGTGCAGAAGCATCTCCTCTATTGGTTGGTTTCATTGATTCTGATTGGGCTAGTGACCCTGATGATCGAAAGTCTACTGCAGGTTATGTGTTCACTCTTGGTTCAAGACCTATTACATGGGCTTGCAAGAAACAAAGTGCCATTTCTCTTTCTTCAACAGAAGTAGAGTATCGTGGTGCTGTAGAAGCTAGAAAGGAAGCCTTGTGGCTTCGTCAGATCCTGTCAGATTTTGACTTTCAGCAGCAGCATCTGACTACACTTTGGTGTGATAATCAAAGTGCCATTCAACTATGCAAAGATCCAGTCCAACATCAGCGCAGCAAACACATTGAACTGCACATGCACTTCATCAGAAAGCTCATTCACGACCATGTTCTTGAAGTGCAAGATTGTTCAACAGATGATCAAGTTGCAGACATCTTTACAAAGGCTCTCACAGAGGCGAAGTTTACTAAACTTCGATTTATGTTTGGGGTTAAGGAAGTTGTCACTAAGGGGGGTAGGCTCTAATGCCTCCTTCCTTCTCCTATTGTGTCATATTTGTACATCCGTCAATCCTATCCCAAGTTGTTCTTAAGGGGGGATGTTAGAATACTCCGACACATAGGAAATAGTTAAGTATAACTTGGTCTAGTGTAGAGTTAGGTAAAGTGTGTTTCTTTACTATGTACTTTTGTAACTTACAATTCGACGGTCACGATATGTAGTGATCCGATGTTCATTGCTCTCCGTCGGTATTACGACACTTGATCGTGGCTTAACACTCGATTGGTCCATGATCTCTATTTAAAGAGCATGGAGGGTCATTTGTAGGGTAACCGTTCATGAGAGAAGCTTATGTAAATTTTCATTCTTTTATTGATAAATTGCCTAAAGTGGCCGCGCTGGCTTAGACCGTGGACTATTTCCCTCTTTGAGGGTTTTAACCACGTCAAGAACACTGGTGTATTGCTCTGTGATCTGTTTGTGAGCGGTGTCTTTTGGTGTTCTGTCTGAGGAACTTACCTTGTAAATTCCTACATGGTATCGGAACTTACCCTATAAATTCCAATGACTTGTTTTCACCTTCTAACTTCTTAATATGTGCAATCAAGTTTTGATTATGATACTTGAGGCAAGAAATTTCTTCATTTTTTTCTACAATATCTTTGTCAAATTCTTTTTGCATCTTTTGTAGAAATTGTTGATTATCTTGATTGATTATCTTTGAGATATTGTTAAAATCTTATGATGTTGTTGAATCTTACTCCAAAGTAACATCATGTAATGTTATCTTCTTATTCTTGTAGGAGAATGTCAAAAACGTTTTCTTCATATTTAAATGAAGGTCCCTAGTGCTTCTATCTATCTAGGGTGAACCCAAAATTATGTTATTATCGTCGCAAAATAAGGATCTAAGAATGAATTCCGATTCGAAAGTATAATTTTCATCCCACAAATCTATCTTTTCAATTATATTTGACTCGGGAATAACTAATTAGTTAGTACATTTGGTGGTAATATAATTATTATCCACAATAAGATTAAAAAAACTAGCAATAGACTCCCTGCAAGTGTGTCTCTTTAAGTCTAAGTAATATGGAAACACATTCTTTGAGGTTTTAAGGAAAACTTCCTTTTTCCTCAATACTATACTCCATTTTGCTTTCATCCAAAATCGTGTAATATTTCACTTAATCTTGGTACTTTATAACTTAGATATTATTTATATAATACCTTCTTTTTCTTCCTTGTAATTCCACAATTTGATGAAAAGTACGTTAATATCGTTTCACTAATTTCCAAAAAATAACCTTTGTTAAATACTTCTTATAATTTGAACTCAAGTTCCCTTTTTTAATTGAACTATAAATTTAAAATTTTACATTCTGAGATTTCTCTTGTTTCCACCTCTTATAACTCCCTCAATAATTCCACTAGGACAATCCCTCGAGGAACAAAACATGTATATTCCTCAAATGGAATATAAAGGTAATTTTTATGTGATATATATATAGAGAGAGATAGAGAGATTCAGATAAAAATTACCTATTAATTCCATTTTAGAAATAAATTATATAATATATATATATATAATATATAATATATAATAAATATAATATTTCACATAAAAGATCCTTTGTATACCTCAAGATTTGGAACATGTATATTCTCAATGGAATATAAAGGAATATACATGTTCCAAATACCTTTAGAACCTTGAGGATAAACATGTATAATCCTCAAATGAGTATAAAGAATATACATGTTTCAATCATCGAGTATATAAAGTATTTTTTATGTGAAAATATTATAATATATATATTATATATATATATATATAATAATATAATACTATCTATTTTTAAGGTCATGGCCAAGCCAGACACCAAATTGGTGTATGAGACCCCCTTGTTTGTGGGACAAGGGACCCACCTCCACGCAGCGATTTGACTGCTAAGTCTATGAAGGCATACATACTCTAACCCCCCTTTGGTTTTGAACCTGTGACCTCAAATGGAATATAAAGGAATATACATGTTCCAATCATCGAGGTATATACTATATAAAGGTATTTTTTATGTGAATATATATCTATATACCTCCAGGATCGAAACATAGATATTCCTCGAATGGAATAAAAGGAATATAGATGTTCTGATCCTTGAGGAATATAAAGGTAACTTTTATGTGAATATATATATATATATATATATAATATATAGATATATATATAAACACGCACACACACACCTCGAGGATTGGAACATGTATATTCCTTGAGGGACTATTCATTCTCAACAACAAGGCTCGAAGCCATTACATCAAATCTCATCATGTCACTTGTAGAAATTGAACCTAGGTGGGAAGGATCGCAATCATTCCTCCCACCCCAGATAAACCTAATTGACACACTTGGATATACCATGTCCACTCTTCCTTAGTCCACTATTGATAAAGTCAATCTTTCCCAATAATCGAGACCTGGTCATATAGTATGTTTCACAAATATAGGAGAAATCATAGCAGTAGTATCCCCAAGGCAAGAGGAGGTGCCATGCCATTAACATCATCCTTCTTATAATTAGCAAGGCTATAAGCCTATAATCAATATCATCATACGCATCAACAGAAGAAGTAGTCTAAGAAGGGTTTTCCCACACACCATCAATCTTCTACTTTACAACAATCTGCAATCCATTGACTTCTAGTTGAAGGGCTTGTTTGCAATCCTCATCCATCTACAACAGCAAAAGTACTGTCGTATCTTCAAATCTTGGTATTCATCAAACAACCAGACATCGGTTTGAACCTCGTGTCCAAAATTTAAAGCTTTTCGCGCTATATTTGCGGAGATATGATCTGAGGAAGTTGGCCTTTTTGAGACTCCCAAAGGCCTCCCACCTATTCGTGATCATGATCATACTATTCATTTGATTCCACGAAGTGTTCCTCCAAACATCAAGCCTTACATATATCCATATGCCCAAAGGAGTGGGAACTCATTCAAAAGTTGCAGAAGATCCCAGTTCAAACAGTATTGCGAGAACTTGACAAGGAAGGAAAAATCATATTGGAACCTGAAGCAGTCACAGAACCAAGAAATTGAAAGTTGCGAAATAGATCAATTTCAGAGTATCTCATCAAATGGAAGAACTTACCCACTGAAGATTCCACATGGGAGGACAAGAATTTATACAGAAGCATCAAGAACTACTCAAGCGTTGAGGACAACACTTTTTGAAGGAGAGAGGCATGTTAGGCCCCTAT
>APFE031248893.1:94038-130359 GCA_000404065.3 Pinus taeda
AAAATTCTACTTTCTCCATATGAAATCCAATGAGGGCGAAACCACTCTCAAACATCCTGAGTCATTTCATGGTAATCTTAAAAATTTAAGTAAAAAGATGAAAGTGATATTCTCCTTTATTTTTCATTTTCATCCTTTTACTTAAATTTTTAACATTACCATGAACTGCATATGCCTCAAACTTCCTGATGAACTACATATCAACACTAGGGCAAAAGTTCACTTTTATAACTTTAGACAGGCATCTAGAAGCAACTAGAAGGCATTAGAAAAACCTAATTAAAAATTAGAAGACATTAATAAAAAATAAAAAATAAAAGTCAAGTTGCATGTGGAAACGGCGTCGTACAGCCCAGAAACGCGTTTCCGGCCGTACTAGGCACGTTTCCACCTCGAGAAACATGCCAATACGGCCAGAAACGCGTTTCTGGGCCATACCGTACGCATTTCCACATTTCATTTCCGTTTCTGTACGGAAACTCCTCCCCTGCCAGCGTTTCCTGCAACTTAGCTCCATTGTCATTATTGTTACCTATGCAGTAATCAAGGCTGAATATATCTGCTAGATGTGCTTTCTGATTAAGGAGATTAACTTCTGAAAAACATGTAAACTCTAACAAGAATACAAGTATTCGAGCTTATGTAATGAAGCTTACCATGCTAATGAGTCTTATTGATAAGGCATGCTTTTCAACTACCATCTTGAACTACTTCATCAATTCTTTTTATCATTAGTTATTATTATTGATATAATACCAATCACATTTCTTAGAGTTCAGTGGAAGTTTGCTAAGCTCTCGATTACATAAGAGATCTCATTATCATTATTTGTTAGTAACCATGTGAAAAAAAAGGACAAAGTAAACAACCCCCAAACTATGGAAACAACATTCTCCCTTAGCATCCAGGCTTACAGTTTTCCAAGCATACATTTGATTTGTGAAAGAGGCCACAGAGTAACCGTAATTATAAATGGCCATAAGAAGGACAATATCCCCGGAAAAACACTTTTCTTAATTTTGTATTTTAAAAATTCTTACTGAAATAAGTGTCCCACCTTTGTATGATTCAAGTTCTTGGAGTGTCTCACTATCAAGCAGAAATATTGAGGAGAGGCCCTTAGCTGATGCAGCTGCCTCCATAAGCTCTAGTCGCTCATCATCAATGAGCTCCATAGACTCTCTTGCTAGTTTTCGTGCTGTGGCCCTCTCATTAGCAGCTCTCTGTCTGGCAGCTTCTTTTTCTCGTCGGAGATCCTCTTTGTGCCGCATTTTTTCAGCCTATATCAAGAATGGCAGGGCATACCTTTTGATTAACCTTTGAGAACTAAAAATTTCTAAATTGTATCAATCTAATAATAGATTCAAGCTTACTCGTTGATTTTCTTTCTCAAGTTTCCTTGCCATTCTCTCAATTGTACGCCTATGTTCTTTCTGCATTTTCTCCGCTTCCCGCTGCATTTCACGCATTTTCCTCTCTTCTTCTTTGCGTTTTTCACGGTCTTGTTTCTCCCTCTCTTTCCGCATTTGCTCCTCCATCTAAGGCAACTAATTTCTTCAACTACAGAGAGAGAGAGAAAAAATATATTTAAAATTATGCATTATAAGACGAAGCATACCTTCCGCTTCATAATTTCCTGTCTTTCTAGCTCCTTTCTAAACCGTTTTGCATGAGCTTCCACCTCCTTCGCTATCCTTGCATCCTCACTCTGAAATGCGTTAACAAAGTGTGAAAAAAACTATTCTAGAATGCCATGGTCACAACCAAAGACGTGTTGAAAAATTATGACCAACTTTTCCAGAGCTAAACATACCTTTCGTTTCTTCTCAATCTGGGTTTCGTTTTGGTCCTGATATAAGGCACGTTTATCAGATTGCAAGTATGCATTTTCTGCCCCTATAGTTTGATGAGATCCAAACTGACCATCAAGTGAAAATCCAGTAAAACAATCTTTGTGTTGCAAACCCTCATAATCAATGCCACCCTGAGAAAATGCATGACCAGACCTGCCTTCTTGAGACAACAGACCAGGATTTGAAACTTGATTTTGAAAGCTATACCCTGCAGTCAGGTGATCACGTCCATGCAGGAAATTCCCTGCAGTAGATAATGGGGGTGCACTTGGCCCAAGAACCTCAAAAGGATTTTCATAAAAGCTCGATGGTGGCAACCTGTCATAAGGATCACGTCTTCCACTTGGTTGCTCTGGCAGGAATTGATATTCTTGAGGAGCTCTAGTACCAGGCTGAGGGTGAATGGTAGGCATACTACCAACTGCTGCCTTCCTCTTTCCACTGGAGGCCGCTGGCAATGATGTATGCTCATCATTCTGCAAAACAGAAAATCTCTGACAAAACAGACTGCCGTAAGTTGAGATTGCACTAGGAGGATGCCTAAGACCAAATAAAAAACTATGCTTATATTTTACAAAATTATACAAAACATTAAGGCAATAAGAACCCACCTAGAGAATTATTGTCTTCAGCATTGTTACTCATCAAGAAAGATAAATTAAATATTAAATGTCAAGTGAAGTTATTCTGCATATTATCTAGTAAAATGTCTTCTTAGCACTTACAATCAAATACTTCTATGTTGCAAAAGGGACATCAGTTCATTGGTAACGTCAACATCATTTTAAGTTGTCCCCAAGGGCTCCATTCTCACAGTGGTCGGCCCCAGCCATATGCCATGAGTTCAAATGTAGGACATCAGTTCATTGGTAACGTCAACATCATTTTAAGTTGTCCCCAAGGGCTCCATTCTCACAGTGGTCGGCCCCAGCCATATGCCATGAGTTCAAAGGTACAAGGTTGGGTACAAGTCCCAAGTAATTCTGGCAGGAAAGAGAACCCTTGGACCAGGCACCTAAGTTCTATGTGATGTGTCCCCTCCAAGCATGTTTCTTTAAGAACTTTCAATAAAAGCAAACAAATACTACTATGCAAAGAATATCTCAAACAAGTATTTAGTTAAATACCATGCATTGTAAACAAAATCAGTTTTATAGCAAGCAATGTCATGGTCTAACTTTTTTGATCCGACATTTCCCGGATCCATCACATTAAGTTTTTTGGTCGACATTTCATGCCATCAAGTGTAACTCATATTCAGGACATTGATCTGGAAAGAGAACCCTTGGACCAGGCACCTAAGTTGAAGGAAATTTGCTCTGTGATGTGGCCTCTCCAAGCATGTTTCATTAAGAACTTTCAATAAAACCAAAAATACTACTATGCAAAGAATATCTCAAACAAATATTTGAGCCACACTTACTGGCTCAAAACATCGACCAAAAAACTTAATGTGATGAATCCAGAAATATCAGATCAAAACTGCTCTTCTCACAGAAGCCTTAACTCAGTTAGTCTTAACTTGTCAGAGTACGAGGGTATGGGGACAAAAACTGGGATTACATTATGTTTTATATATTACATATAATTATATTATGAAACAGCTAAGAGCAGCTAGACCTGCAATTCCGAGAAACATGGCTTCCACCTAAATTTGCACAAAAATTCCCACTTGTGAACCACCTGCACCCTCCTGTGGTAGTGCCCAGATCTGTGGTAGCACTGTAGTCCAAAGGCCTGTGATCCACACAGATCCTCTAGGCTGAACAAATACACCCTGCCCTTCTGATAGGAAAAAAAATCACACTTGTACACTGGAATTTTCACGCCCAAACTGTGCTCATAATAGCTAAGGTTTTTTTCACAGCCTGAATAACATAGCTGAACAGAATTTCTCCAAATAAAGGGGAACAAAATTCTCCATCTGCAAGGACAATTCTCCAAGATTTGCTCCACCTGAAAAAGAGAAATTCTAATCCCAAGTGCTCAGCAATGACATTGCTGTGCAGACACAATGCTTTTGAAGGAAGCTTTGATACCACAGGTGAGGAACCAACTGGTTCTCACAACCATCATAAATAAAAGGGCAGGAGGTCCATATAATCCATAACAATAAAAAATATTATATAAATTGATATAAAGAATAATGTGAATACAATTCCAATGTAATTGTATATAGGAGATGGATCGCAAAGTATAATTTTCACCATGGAGTAGAGAGCATAATGAATAATAATTTATTATATATAATTAGGTACATTACAAAACCTCAGGATTTGGACTGATTTGTCAGCAGAAACAATTGATGACATCAACCTAGTACCAACAGAATATGTTCACCATGGGTAGAGACAGATTGCACAATGATGAATGATGAATGGATATACACAAGGAATGGAACATTCATAAATTTCCCTGTTTCTGCTCCAAAGGGCACGATGTTCCTCAAATCAGTTGATGTCTCAAACAAAGTTAAGATTTTCCAATTGTTATGTGAACTCATGGAGGCCGTTGTTAAAGAAATGGTAGAACAGCATGGTCATGCAGATTGTTACAGCTAAAGCAGCAAATTATGCAACTCCTGATAGAATTTTTATGAACAGGCACCTCTCCAACTTCTTCTGTTGAACACAACTTGGATTTAATGCTAGAGGACATTAGCAAATTTGACTGGATAAAATAGGTTGTGAATTAAGGCAAAAAACATAACTAAATACATCAATAATCACACTTACGTCCCTAGAATTACAAGAACATGTGCTGAAATTTTTTATCTCCCTAGAACTTTATCTCCTTGCAATTTTTTATCTTCCAAAAATAAATTTGAAGAGGATGTTTTGGTACCCAAGTGGATGACATCAAAACATTACAGAGCCCTGGAAATTAATGAGTGCTTGAAGAGCCTCTTGTAAAAGTCCTAAGCGACTTTACATTTTTCAATGTTCGTTTCACATTCCAATTTCATCAAATATTCATTTCATATCATTTATTTCATCCTTTAGAATGTATATTTCCACTTCCACTTCACCCTTTTTGCAGCCCCAACATTTTATCTTTTCTTGATCCTCCATTGGTACTTCCCATTTTCTTGTTTTCAATCCTCAGCCAAGGTGAGCTAATTCTTAGTTGGGCCACCACTTTCTTTTTTCTCCACTGGCCTACCTACTATTAGATGATAGCACAGTCCTACTACCTCTTTAGGGAGTCTCAGAACTCCCCCTTCCTCTTTTTTTGGGCACACAAATCAATAATGCTTAGCCTTGTTTGTTTGAGAGGCACCAATGCCCTACCTACTATGAGATACGAGGACAGTTCTACTGCCTCTTAAGGGAATCTCAAAACCCCATTCCTCTTCTTGGTGCTTAGCGTTGTTTGTGAGGGAGGCGCACTAGCTCCCCAATCTTCCAAACGAGGGCCTACCACCCACTCCCCCAATTGGACACTAGACAATCACATCCTTTGCAGGGTCCAGATAAGGGAGACCTCTGAAGGCCTACTACCCTGCTTCAGTGAGACCCATTCAGAGTTGCCGATTTAGATCCCAGGGCAAGGGCCATCCTTCCAGTAGGCATCCCCCCACAAACAAAAAGCAACAGCAAGCCCCTCTCTTGAGACAACAAGACACTCAGCAGAACAAGTCCTCTTCCAATGCCTTTGGACTATCTTCTATCAGAAATTGCTTCTCTCAGCCATGAATGCTAGAAGATATACATCTACAGAGGTGGACAACACACAAAGCAAGGTCCCCTCTTCCTCCAGTAACTCCTTTTACCCTCCTGAGAAGCATCCATCTAGGGAGTTTTGATTTTGGATGCAGTGTGGTTCTTGTATCTAACCAGTTTTTCCCAACAGTACTTTCTTTCCACGGTGTATCATAGCAAGGGTTGATGGATCTCCCAGCAGGTAGATCATGAATCAATGAGATATCGGCAAACTATATGCTATCTTCATTGGATATAATGTGTGCAGCACAAGTCCAGATGCATGTGTTAAAATAGTCAAGCAAAATCTAGTACCGTTGGGACACTAACCTTCCTAAAACATTCTACAGCGTATTCAAATCTATTATCCCTACAACTGCTATGCAATGTTGCCTCAAACATAGACCATAGCAAAACAATAATTTACAGGGATGTATTCTTCTTGCTCACACACAACAAAACTAATAAACCACCCATTCATTCATAAACACAACAAAAAATGCAGCACTACTCTATCTTTAAAGTTTAGGACAGCCAATCTTCAAAAACTTTGAAGCACGTGCTCTAATTAGACTCTTTTCCCAAATTCTGCCAATCAATATCACCATCATATTTTGGGGTGTTGTTATCTAATGCCATACCATTGAATAATAGTAATATGCTCTGTTACACGGGAACTGCTCCCTAGAGGTGGGAAACCCGTTCCATTGGTTCCCGCACTCCCAGAAGCTTTGGAACTGTATGGGGACGTTCCCTTTTCAGTGGGAGCTGCAATGGGAGCTTGGGAAAGTTCCAGGAGCTTTGAAGACTGTTTTTTTTTGGAGTTTTGGCATTCCCTGGGGTTGGGGAAAACAAAGCCTGTGGACAAATATGTTGAACTACCCACAAAACTTGAGCCTTTGTTGAAACCTCGGCAGGAAGAAAGGCCAAAGACATCCTCAACACCGATATCCTTAATTGGGAAACTGGAGCAATCTCTTGATGAGTTAAGGAAGCATGTGGCACCACAATGTAAGGGCGATATCTGGGATGTAATGCCAATGAGTATTTATTTTGTTGTTTATGTATATATATCACAGAAGATTGTGTGCATATTGTATGTGGCAGTCAATGCTTAACCATTAGATTTGCTTAACTTTTTCTCTTAAGAATAACTAGAGAAACATAGGTAAAATTGTTCCTTTTTATTTTTAAGGCAGATTGTTTCAATTTTCAAAGATTGGTCATGTGTCAGAGAACTCATAATGAACTGACATTTTAATATTTTATATATATAAAAGGGAGAGACTCAGGGAGAGGGGCACACCCAGAGGATATATTTATATATAAGAGAGATTATATATTTAAATTGATTTTAATATTTGAATATTTTGATTTAATATTAATTTTGATTATTATGTATTTTTTTATTTTTATTTTTATTTTTTATTACCATTCTCGATTAGCCGTTTCCTGTAAATTTTGGGGAAACCTCTAGCCATTCCCGACACCCGTACCCAAGTTCCCAACGTTCCAACGTTCCAGAAACTCATGCAACATAGTTATTTTTGGACAATCGTCCCAAACAAACCCAATGTGAGAAAATCGGTGCAATAGATGAGGGTTTTTATTATTCTTCAGCAAATTCTCTTGTTCAATATTACAGCCAGCAAAATAGGAATGAGAAATTTTACAGACACTTCTTGACCAAGTTCTTCCCCAGATGAAGCACTTCTTCTTCCCCGGAATCCTTTTGATCCTCTCTGCGCCACACTGCTCTCCCAGGCTCGGTGTCAAGCTGTCCACGTAGGCTCTGCATCAAACTGCCTTTGCGCTGCCTCTTTCTGTGTCACCTTGTTCCTGCTTTGTGTCTTGATGCCTTGGACTCTCTGAATATGTTGATGCCCTCTCTCTTTGTCTCACCTACAACTCTCCCTCTGAGTCGATTTTCTCTTGTCGAACTTCGACCAGTGAGAAAATTGATCTTACTCGGGTAGCTAAGTATCTGCCTCTAGTGATTTTCCAAATGACCCTGAAGCTTCTTCTTATATCTTCCTGTTGGACAACCAACGGCCTAGATTAACTCCTAATCAAAGGCTCAAATCATTTTGACTTTATCTCCATCTTTTTCTAGAAGATTCACCCACAATTAGATTAATACCCATTAATACTTTAATTTCCTAAGTTTAGAATTAGGAACCCCATTAAAAATATTAATTATTTTAATAAAATCGTCTCTAGGTGGAATTTCACAAAATGGTACCCCCTTCAGGTGTACCTTTAGCCTCTGAGTAAAATGGTACCCCCTTCAGGTGTACCTTTAGCCTATGAATTTCAGTAAATTTTGCGCTTATGGCTAATATCCACAGTACCTTTGAGCCTCAAACTTACTCAGAGGCTAAAGGTACCCCCTACACTCCCTTTGAATGTCTGCATTTGTGTTGTTGTTGGCACTGCCACTGCCAACTGTCCCTAAACTGCAATTTGATGCTGCTACTAAAAGGATTTTCGACCATACCCATCTGCTTTCTGAACTGAGTGAACTTAGCTCTTTTGAGAGCCTTTGTGAGTATATTGGCCACCTACTCTCCTATGGGGGCATACTGTAGCTGTATTGCCCCACACTGAACACAGTCACTAATAAAGTGACAACAGATATCTATATGTTTCGACCGATCATGAAATACTAGATTCTCAGGGAGTTTGATACAACTCTGATTATCGCAGTAAACCTTGGTCACTTCCATCCTTTTTTCTGAATAAGCTCATAAGCTATTTTCTGAGCCATATGGCTTTGCACGTAGCTATGTTGGCTACCATATATTCTGCTTCTACTGAACTCAGTACTACCGATTTTTGCTTCCTACTACACCAAGATATCATCCCTGATCCAACACTGAAGCAGCATCTTGAGGTACCTTTTTGGTCTACTAAATTACCTGCCCAATCTACATCAGTGAACCCATTCAAACTGACATCCTCCCCTCTGGAGTACTTCAATCCATATCTGATTGTTCCACGTACATACCTAAGAATATGTCTTATTGTTCCCAATGCACCCTTTTTGGTTCCACCATGAACTAACCAAGAGTGTTGACAACAAAACAAATGTCTGGCCTAGTGTTGACCAGATACATAAGCGACCCAATGAGCTGCCTGTATAAGGTGAGATCTACTTCTTTATCTTTTGATGCAACTATTTTCTTCTCATTGGTGATCATGGGAGTAGCCATGGGTCGGAAATCCTGCATTATGAATATCTTCAACAAATTTGTGGCATACCTTCCTTGTCCAAGAAAGGTCGCCCCATTCTTCTGCCAAACTTCCAACCCCAGAAAATAATGCATCAATGCCAAGTCCTTCATGTCGAATTCGGCTTCAAAATTCTTCTTGCAATCCTGGATGAGCCTGGTTGACCCAATTAGGAACAGATAATCTACATATAGTACCAGAATAAGTGGCTCATTCTCTACCAACAAATAGTAGAGATTAGGATCAGCATCACTCTTGACAAATCTCAACTACTGCAAGTAACTATCAATCCGACCATACCATGCTCTGGGTGCCTTCTTGAGCCCGACAGGGGCTTTCTTTAACCAGCAAACATGAGTTTTCTTCTCATGAGTTTCGAAGCCTTCAGGTTGTTCTATATACACCTCCTCTTCTATCACTCTATTCAAGAATGTTGTCTTGACATCCATCTGGTGAATCTCCCATCCCATTTGAGCTGTTAGGGATATAACAGATATGATAGAGGTGCATCAAGCAACTGGGGTGAAGGTCTCTTCATAGTCTATTCATTCTTTTTGAGCATACCCCTTTGCCATGAGCCTTGTCATGTACTTCTCTATGCTGCCATCTGCAGCATACTTGATCTTGTAGATCCATCGTGATCCTACAATTGATCTATCTTCTAGTCTAGGTACTACTTTCCAGACATCATTCGTCATGATGGAGTTGTATTCTTCCACCATGGCATCCACCCATACTTGGTGTTGAACAGCTTCCTAAAAGCTAGAGGGTTCTTCAACCTAAGCTACCAATGCTTGGTATCTATCTAGTTGTCTACATTGCCTCTTCTCGGCTCTAGGAGCTCCAACAAACTCCTTTGTGTCCCTCAGTGTCCGTCGTACTCCTCTGCTAGTTCTACCACTATTGGTGGGAGGCTCAACCAACTCTTCCTCCTGATCCTGTCATTCCGTCGGTTGAGAATCATCTGCATGTCCTCCTTCTGAGGAGATACTGGTGTTGGTCACTGTACTTGATCCAGGTGTATGCCCTCCTGTTTGTCCTTCTTGTTGCCCCTGCTACTATTGGACTAACAGAACATCCCCTAGCTGATCTTTTGCAAGCATCTCACGAGATTTCCTGAAATCTCTATCTTCCATGAACTTTGCATCCCGTCTTACTACAATCTTCCTGTTGCCAAGAATGTAGATTCTATATGCCTTTGAGGTCTCGTTGTATCCTACAAGATACCCTTTTTCTGCAATTTGATCTAGTTTACTGCGCTTCTCGTCTGGAATGTGACAATAGGCCACGCTTCCGAATATCCTGAGATGACTGACTTTCAGCTTCTTCCCTGTGAAAACTCCTTCAGGCGTTCTCTTCCCCAATGCTCTATGAGGAGTTCTATTCTAGAGATATATTGTTGTGTTGCAAGCTTCTACCCATAGATACCTAGGTACATCATGATCATACAACATAGATTTGGCTGCCCCAACAATAGTTCTGTTCTTCCGTTTTGCTACTCCATTCTGCTCCAGATTATATGGAGTTGTCCACTCTCTTTTGATGCCCTCCTTTGCGAAGAAATCTTTGAGGTCTTTGTCTATATATTCTCCACCATTATCTGAACGCAATACCTTTATCTTTTTCCCTGTCATATTTTCAGCGAGAGCCTTAAACTCTTGAAAACGATCAAAGACCTCATCCTTTGTCTTTAAGAAATAGTTACCATGACAAGAAGAGTCTTATTAAACTTAATTTGCCCTAGATTCTTCAACAACCTCTTGATTCCAGTTGAAAGAAAGTTGAACCAATGGCTTTGACTACATATTTGCCATGATCACCAAGCTCCACCTTTTGTGTAGTCTTCTTTTCCACCCACTCTTTGAGGATTTCACAACTTCCTGTCATATGCCTAGAAGCACCACTATCTACCAGCCAAACATCATTGTTATTAGCAATAGAACCTGTAAGAGCAGAATAAAAGAAGAAGTTATCATCATCATTCTTTGGCTTCTTCATATGTGCTTGTTTATCATTAAGATCTGCAGCTGAGGTATATTGCTTACCCCTTCTCTTTTTGTTATTGTTCCTTTCAAGATACTTGTCTTGATAATGGCCATACTTTTGATAGCGAAAACATTGAAGTCTTGACATATCCTTCCTTCCTTGAGGGGAAGGAAGTCTTCTTCTTGGAGCGAGCCTTCTTTCTATGTTCCTTTGAAACCTTCCAAAAATTCCTTTTTCCTTTGCCATTCCTAGATTGAGCTACAAATGCTTGATCACCATCCTGAGGTCTTTGAATCCTCCCTCTTGAGACAAGTCTAGATTCCTCTTGAGTGCAAGAGACCCATAATTCATCAAAACTTGGAACTTCCTTTCTTCCACAAATGTCGGCAACAAATGGATCCCATGAAAAAAGGCAAAACATTGAGTGTTTTAGTTACAAGCTCTGCATCAGAAATTGGTGCATTAAATAGCTTTAAGTTGATATCTCAATTGGGAGATCCTTGTGAAATAAGAAGCCACAGTATCATCCTTTGTCATTCGAACATCACGAAGTTGATTCTTCAAACTCATTTTCTAACCAATGTTATTGATGGAGTACAATCTTGCAAGAGAATCATATATAGTTTTTGGAGTTTCCAAATCCGAAACATATGGAAGTGATGATTGACGCTAAGTGATTCATTTCACTGGTTTCAATCCCACTTCTTCACCGCTGTGAGCATCACCCAATGCAATGAGTGCTAAGTGAACTATTCAAAAATCATGAGAAATTAGTCAGTTACAACTACCTCTCATGGAAATGGTCATATGTGAATGACTTACTTAACGCAGTTGAACCCCAAAATGATATCTAATATAATGCACTGCGTAAACCCCCATACTTAAATTCAAAAAGAGTGAAGGGATCTCTACTTGAATGGTTCATGAGGCACAATACTTGCTAAGGTTTTGCAAATGGGGTAGCAAGCTAAGTGGGCTTGATTGTGGGCAAAACTCCACAGTTAAGCACGCTTGAGCCAGAGGCGATCTTGGATGGGTGACCTCTCGGGAAGTCCTGGTAACCGGGTGCGAGCCCTGGAAGTGATGATTGACGCTATGTGATTCATTTCACTAGTTTCAATCCCACTTCTTCACCCCGGTGAGCATCACCCGATGCAATGAGTCCTAAGTGAACTATTCAAAAATGATGAGAAATTAGTCAGTTATGACTACCTCTCATGGAAATGGTCATACGTGAATGACTTACTTAATGCAGTTGAATCCCAAAATGATATCTAATATGGAATCTAATATGGATTCAACAATGATCCTCATTGTTGTGATCTCATTCTTCTTGAATTTTTCCTTTCCTTCATTGTCTTGAGGTTCAGTCGCATTGCCCTTCACATAATCCAACACAACACTCTCTGCACGAATAAAATCGATCCTTTTCTTCCAAGCCCTAAAGTTTGTAGCACCTTCCAACTTGTTCTCTATCTTAGAGTAGGAACCCATGGTCATAGATTTGGATAATAATTAGATTGCAAAAGTATGTCTCTTAAGAGTGATCTCAATGCCCTTTCCTTCACAAAAGCTCTAATAACATGTTGATTTTTATAGTGCAATTAAAATAAGCACAAATTTCCTGCCAGATAATTACTTCCAATGATACAATTATTTCTTTAGCACATTTTAGATCATAAAGCAATTACACTTCAGAAAATTTCAACCATAAATGCCGTAGGGCAGTAGAGATCACAGTAAAATAAAGATGCACAAGAGACAGAAAGTTGACCCTAGGAAAACCCCAAACTAGGGGAAAATCCCAACAAGCTTTTCTTAGGAGAAATTGTCCATACCACTTTCCAAGTCAATTTGGGAATCAGAATGATGATCAGCGAGTCAAATCTGGTCAACAAACCAAATTTCAGCCTATGTTGATCCTGGTCAATTGCAGTCAAAGAGGTCGAATTTCGGCCCTGCAACTTCCTCAGGGTTTTCGGTCAAACTATCGAAGTCAATGATAGTCAAACAAGTTTGGTCAATGCCCATAAATTAGCTATAGATTCGGTCAACAGTCTAGTCAAAGAAACCCAAAAAATGCTAAGTCAACATGTTAATTTTCCATAAAATTCTGCTAGTACTTGGTGAATAACTGAAAAACAAGGCAACAAATATGGAAATCAAATTTACTTTCGCCAAGATACAAAATTTTATTGACTAATAAGCAATGAAATATAAACACAAAGATAAAACACAGTCACACAAATGTACACAATTGATTTCTTGGGAAGCCCAACTAGGAAAACCCTCTTCTTTGTTGTAGTATTTTATTGATAGAGCTTGAACAATTGAATCTCTTAGAAGGAAATCTCCCACATTGAGAACATAATTGTTGTCTCACTGAACTAGCTTGGACTCACCCTCTCAAAACACGTAATCCCTGCTCCTAAAACCTTTGCGCACTAGCAACACTATTTTTGTGCGCACAAAATCTCCTATTTTGTAGTGCATCAGGCTCCTATTTCTATGTGCACTTGCTGCTCTTATTTCCTAACGCAAGGCTCCTCCAAACATGTGCACACAATAATGAATAAACTTTGTGCCTTCGTCCTTCCTTCATAGATTCAATCCATGCTAAAATTGATAAAATTGCTAAAATTGGCAAGTACAAATTTAGAACTCGTGCGGTTAACAAGTTAACTGAGTTCGAACTAGTTCTCTCTCCAATCATAACCAGAGTCACAATATGTCCTTACTTCAATCAATGATTGAAGCTCCAACTCGTTCTATCTGCACTCATAATCACTACTCGATCCTGTACTCAAACTGAAGAAGGATCCACGTAACTAATCCTCCAACACTACACATGAACTTGTGAATATTATTCCTACAAACTAGAAATTGTTGAATTGTGTAGCTTGGGAGGCACTCCAAGCCCTAGGGTTCATGGTTTGGAGGACAAAGCACCACAAGGGCAGCCTGTGGGCTTGGAACCCAAGTGTGGGGTCTTGGCACCCATTGTGTTTTTGGGGCAAAACCATGATGGATTCACAGCATGTGATGGATGAAGATGATAGTGCTCAGATAGACGATTCAAATGCATCAAAAATCGTTTAAATTCGAGTTGTCGTTACAGAGATATGAATTTTTCAAGTTGACATAGTAAATATTGGATTTTCAAGTAGGTCAACGTGAAGAAAATTCCAAGTAGACATGTCTCTTCATGTGATTTGTTGGAGACCTTAAAGGCTATATATTGAGGACGGATTGGAGTCATTATATCATCCAAGTTTGGGCAATATACCTCTGAAATTACAAGAAGTCTACGCTGCAAGAGCTGTAGGGACAGCGTGGCACATTTGAAGGTTTGTTTGACTTACATTAAGGGCTGGAAGTTGGGCAGATTAGGCCGCAACACTAAGGGTAAAGAATAGCGAAGTTTGCGAACTGTGTTAAGGCACAAACAAGCTATAGTGGAGGCCAAAGTGCAAAAAAGAACGACATTGTTGCAGACAGGGATTGTGGATGGATTAGGGTGGTATGTGGGTCGTTTGGAGGAGGAGAAAGGCATTGTGTGGTAGGCCGCAGGCCATACCACAACAACAGATTCTGTGGAAGCCTTCTAAGGGTTGGTCTTAAGCCCTTTCTCACAGCATAAAGGAGGAGAGTCTCTCTAGCCTAGACCGCAATCATTTGGAGGTTTCTTGTTGGTTTGCATGAAGGATTGAGGGCTGGAAATTCTGCCCTAACCAGTGCAGCGTGGTGTAGTAGCAACATATTTGAGATGTATTGGGTCACAATTTGGTGACCAGAATTGGATTAGACTTCTAGCGACCTATTGATGCCAAGTGGAGGGTCTTCCAAGGAGGAGAAGAGTCTTTCCTAGGAGTAAAATTGATAGAGACAGGATTGGGTATCATAGAATTGTTGGAGGGCAGCGAGTTGGCTATCCAAAGTAGCCCTAGAGCAGCAAACAAGAAGGACTTTGTTGATGCGAGATTGGGTGAAGTTTTTGTGCCGAAGTGTAGCACTTCGATGGACGAAAGTGTTGCTAGCCTTGCAAATTGGAGCTCGGGAAATAGGCCTACCCAGAGAGCAGTTAATGAGCCCGTGTTCATTGTAGTAGACGTGACTTGCAACAGTGATAGGAGGCAGCCCTCCTGGAGTCTCGATGTGTAGTGACCTTGATGGACTAAGGCACTACTAATGAGCAATACGAGTGCGACAAACCGGCACGACAAGGTACGACATAGAAGTGTTATAGCCAAGTTTGTCATTGTATCTTGTAACCATAGACTGTTTGTATTTATCAGATTTGGATTAATATAACGAAGATTGGTGATTGTACATTATTGTACAATTTTGTTTAAAATTGTGTATCATTGGGCGCATTGATTTACTACTTTATATTTCCACTATGCAAAGTAGTTTATGGTTGAGATTCCTATTTTGGTAGCCTCAGTGATTTTAAGACTCTACCCTAGACCCAAGGTTGTGGAAACTCAACATGGTATCAGAGCATGTCTGAGCTACTTTGGAAGTAAGTAAATCAGAGTTGTGTGCGGCGAAGTACAGCGTGAGAGGGAGTTGGTCACATCGTGAGTGAAGGGTTCACTATAATGTCAAAGTTGCAGGCAAGTATTTGACATGAGGACAAGTTGGAGGGGTTGTCCAACTATAGTCCATGGAAGGAAAGGATCAAGTTGATATTGCAAGTCAATAGGACCTTGGATTATGCTGAGAGAGAAATCAAGAAGCCAACCGACCCTAAGGAGCTGGAAATATGGGAAGATTTGGATGTGAGGGTGAGATTGATCATCCTTGATGGTGTGAGGGATGCCCTAATACCTCATTTGTCCGTGTTAAAATTCGAAACTAGGGCCAAACTCCATGTGGGCCACCTTATTTATGGCAGCTGATATTTTTCCTAGATTCCTCTCGTCGAGAGGTGTAGGATTGATCTAAAGATCATCCGATTCCGATGAGTATTTATGGAGATATAAATTTATTTCTAATTATTTGACAAATTGTCAAGGTTGGCGAGCAGCTAAGTGTGTGGCACACATGCCCAGCGTTTCATATAAATAGAAGAGAGGTTGAGTCATTTTAGCATCTCATCTCATCATCTCTTCTTCTCTCTCACTCTCCTTTTCTTGTTTGGGTTAACAAAGGAGCAGCTAGTAGGAGAAGAAGGACGCAGCCACAAGGAGGACGCAGCAAGGAGGACACAACAAGGAAGGGACGCAGGTCTGTTCTGCGTTGACCTAGGGTGCAACTAGCAAACAGGGACAGCGTTGACCAACGAGAAGCCTCATTTGACTGCGGACTTGTGTGGGGAGTCTCCCTCAAGCAAGCCGCAAATCAGATCTGTTGTTTGGAGGGTTGATTTGACCACAAAGTGACCAGCACAAATCTAGTTAGGGTTGCCTAGACGTTGACCAGATTTGACCTTTTTCTCTGGACTGTTTCGGTTGTCCTTCATCTCTGTTGACGGTTGGGTTGACTAAGGTTGATTCTAGACTATTTGTGAATCATCTGATCCACTTTGCAAGTGTTGGTTAGGGCATCTTTTATTGTTGTCATAAAAATTACAGATCTGAACTATTGTACTATTTCTCTCTCTGATAAACTATTGAAGATTAAAGAAGAATTGATCCAAAGGTTTCCCCGCATTGAGGTTTGTCCCTGGCTAGCCGCCATCTTGACTTGGCTTGTTTTCTGTCGATCTATTAATGTTCTATCTGCACTTTACTTTATGTTTATGTGATTGCTAAATTAGTGGCTAATAAGAAGATTTGAAGTAAACTACTATAAGCATCGAACATACCATAAATTAACATGGTATCAAAGCTGAGGTGAAAACAAAGCCCAAGCTAGAGCAAGAGCAAGAGCAATCACCAAAGGCTATTGAAGCTATCTTAAAGAAGTCATGGGGTCCTTAGCACACTTCCCCATTGAAGACAAACTCCGTGAGAAGTTTGACTATCATGAATGGAAGATGTCTCTCGATCTAACATTGGAAGAGTAGGAAGTGTTGGACCATGTGAGACGCAGAATTGTTGAGCCTCCATCAAATGCATCCGCTGCTGCTAGAAGCAAGTAGACCAAGGGAGAAGTCAAAGCAAGGAAGATCATCCGAAACTCTATCAACAAGCACCTGGTGGCCTATGTTTCTAAGTTGACCACCTCCAAGTAAATCTACGATAAACTGGTGAGTTTATTTAAAGTAAATGATGCAAATCAAGTTTTGTTCCTTAGAAATAAGCTAAAGGAAATTAAGAAGGGCAAAGATGAGAGTATGCAAGCATATTTCTTAAGGATCATCGAGATCAAGAATGATCTCCTATCTATTGGAGAAGTAGTTCCTAACAGGGAAATGACACTCACAACTCTTGGAGGACTGCCACTTGAATGGTATATATTCAGGACTACTCTTCTCAACAATAATGCAATTCTTGGATTTGAGGAATTGATGGCAAGATGCATTCAAGAAGAAACAAGGATGGAAGAGCAAGAAATGCCCTCACTAAAGGCCATCCCCCTGCCTTTTCTTCTCATGCTAAAAGAAGAAACAATGTTGGGGCTAAATCCAAAGGAAAGGTTGGACCAAAAGGTGGAAGAAAAGGTCGATGTTACAATTGCAACAAAATGGGCCACTATGCGAGGGAGTGCCCTGATAAAAGGGACTCACACCATGACGATGATCAAAATCACTCTCAAGGAAATCAAAGGAATGGTAGGTCCAATGGCAGAGGTAAAATAAATGTCGGAAATCAAGGAAGAGGACAACCCTTCAAGAAGGCCAGAAACTCCAAGTATGAATCTAACGTTGTTAACAATAAGCAAGATGAATATTATCTACTAGTGGCCCTCTCTACTACTGCTCCCCCGGACTCGCTGGGAAATTGCCTTATTGATAGTGGTGCCTCAAGGCATTTCACTAGTTACAAAGAAGCTCTATCTAATCTGATAGAGAAGGAGACCAACCTAGAAATTGTTCTTGGGGACAACTCAAATTATCCCGTGAAAGGCATAGGGAATGTCACTCCTCAATTGAATCAAGGAAATACAATTCATTTACAAGAAGTATTATATGTACCTGATCTCAGAGAGAACCTGGTGTCCATTTCGGCAATGGAAGACAAAGGCTACAAGGTGGCCTTCATCGATAGCAAGGTACGTGTATGGAAAAAGAACTTTAAAGATGCTTTCACTCTTGGGTTTCGAGTTGATTCATTATATCAAGTCGGAGGAAGTCCGCTGGGTGTCAAGTCTTGTGACACATCTCTTCAGTCCGAACTATGGCATCGGAGGTTTGCTCACATTCATTATAAAGCTCTACCCGATGTGAGAAAAATGGTGACCGGGATGCCCGAGTTCAGATTAGAGCAAGAAAGTGTATGTCCGGGATGTACTGAAGGAAAGCTCAAAAGGGGACCATTCCCCTCGAGCCAAAGCAAGACCTCCGATATATTGCAGTTGGTTCACTCAGACATGTCCGATATGATGCCTATGAACTCCTTGGGAGGATATTCATATTACCTCACTTTTACAGATGATTATTCTCGCAAGACTTGGATATACTTCTTGAAAAAGAAGGATGAAGTGTTATCCTGGTTTCGTCACTTCAAAGCCTTGATCGAGAATCAAACTGAAAAGAAGATCAAGATCTTAAGGACTTAGTATGAATCCAATGAGTTTCATGAGTTTTGCAAAGAGGCTGGCATTAAGAGGAAGACTACTACACCATATACTCCTGAGAAAAATGGTGTGGCAGAAAGGAAGAATCGTACGATTGTGGAAGTTTCTGTGCTATGCTCCATGATCAAAGACTTCCGAAGTTTCTATGGGTCGAAGCTACAAATATCGACGTATATGTACAAAACCAATGCCCTCATCAAGCATTGGGTTCCAAGACTCCCGAAGAGATGCCTGTTGGTAATAAACCTGACGTATCTCATTTTGGAATTTTTGGAAGTCCTGTATATTTTGATGTGCCGAAGGAGAAAAGGAATAAATTGGGTGCATCTAGAAAGAAAGGAATCTTCGTGGGCTATAGCGAAAATACTAAGGGCTATAGAATCTATGCGGCTAGTCAAAGGGAAGTCGAGATTAGCCATGATGTCACCTTTGACGAAGATATGGCTCTTAGCAAAGTCAACAATCTTCCTACTCTAAGGGGATCTAAAGAAGCTGACACCAGGGAACCGAAGGAAAAGGGAGATGAGATGATGGCCGATGTGGTAGAACCTATGGATCCTATTGATCCCCCTCCGCAAGAGCCCTCCTCTTCTAGGAAGAGGCCTTCATGGCTTAGGGGGACACTTGATGACGCTAAAGGGCATGTTGCACCCAGGGAAACCTTCCAGGAAAGTAAGAAGCCGACCAGGTATCAGAGATACTTGACCATCATGAGCGCGATCATCCAAAATGAGCCTTCGTCATTCGCAGAAGTTGTCAAGCATCAAGCATGGAAGGATGCTATGACTGACGAATATGAGTCCATGAAAAACGATCTCTGGGATGTGGTCCCCAAATCTCAGGACAAAGCAGTTGTCACTTCGAAATGGCTTTACAAGATAAAGCATGCAGTTGATGTAAGTGTGGAAAAGTATAAGGCTCGTTTTGTCGCTCGTGGCTGCTCTCAAAAGGAAGGTATAGACTATGACGAGATATTTGCACCTGTTGCCCGATGTACCACCATTCGCTCGTTCATAGCCCTTGCTGCTTCGCAAGGATGGAACCTACATCAGATGGATGTCAAGACTGCCTTCTTGCATGGTTCGATAAAAGTGGAGGTCTATGTGGAGCAACCCAAAGGATTTGAGATTAATGATCGAGAATCTCATGTGTGCAAGTTGAAGAAGGCCCTCTATGGGCTGAAGCAAGCACCCCGAGCATGGTATGAGAAGATCAATAGCTGCTTGATGAAGTTGGGATTCACTAGGAGTGAAGTCAACCTAATCTTTACTTTAAGGTTAAAGATGACAATCCTCTCATACTGGGGTTGTACGTTGACGACCTCTTTCTAACAGGGGCAGACCCTCTCATTCACAAATGTAAGAGGGAGTTGACTTCTGAGTTTGAGATGAAGGACCTAGGACTAATGCACTATTTCCTAGGACTAGAAGTCTGGCAAAAGCCAGGGGAGATTTTCCTATCTCAAGGAAAATATGTGGTGAAGATATTGGAGAGATTTAATATGGTGGACTGCAAGCCTGTAACTACCCCGATGGAGCTTGACTTCAAGAAGTTAAGCAATAGTGCTTCTAGACCTATTTTACGAAATGCTACCGAGTATCATCAACTCGTTGGAGCATTGATGTTCTTGGTGAACTCCCATCTGGATATATGCTTTACAGTCAACAAATTAGTCAACATATGGCTGAGCCTCACCACACACATTGGATTGGAGCCAAGAATTTGTTGAGATATCTTTGTGGCACAATCACTCATGGGTTGAGATACAATGCCAGAGATGTGAGACTACTTGGATATACCGATGTTGATTGGGCAAGCAGTGTGGTGGACCGTAAGAATACTTTTGGGTGTTGTTTCTCTCTGGGATCTGCTTCGATATCCTGGATGAGCAGGAAGCAAAGTAGGTGCCTTTGAGCATTGCCAAGGTAGAGTACATTACTGCTAGTATGGCCTCTTGTGAGGCAGTCTGGTTGCGCAAGCTCTTCAATGAGCTGTTTGGATTTACATTAGATACCACCGTGATCCTGTGTGACAACCAGAGCGGGATTTGTTTATCAAAGAATCCCGTATTTCATGATTTCTCCAAGCATATCGATATTAGGTACCACTATATTCGAGATATGATGCAACGAGGAGAAATAAGGCTCCAACATATCGGTACAGATGAACAAGTTGCCGACATTTTGACGAAGCTCCTGGGAAAGGTCAAATTCTCGACTTTCTGAGAACAATTTGGTGTCGTTCAGAGACCCTCTTATGACGGTCAAGTATGATGTATTGAGCTCTAGGAGCTCCAAGGGCGCGGGATACTTCTTGGAGCGACATGCGACCATAGGGCGACTCACCATCCCCTGGTGGTTCACTACGTACAGGGTGAAAGGTTCAACCTTCACTGTGACACCCCACTGTAGGGCAGGATGATTAGTTCTCCTGTGGGCCAAGATGATTAGTTCTCTGTGGCGAATGTGGAACAGGATGATTAGCTCTCCTGTGGGCAAGGATCATTACTTCTCCTGTGGCAAATATTGGATAGAATGATTCGTTCTCCTGTGGGCAGGATGATTAGTTCTCCTGTCGAGGCATCCTACCCATGCAGTTTGGGACTCATGGGAAGTACCTCTCATCTGATCAATGAGTAGGGAAATGGGGTTAGGGACCATTGGTAGTACTATCGATGGAAATATCGTTGTATCTACCGTACTCCCTATGCTAGGATGACCTCCCATTGATCTGGGATCAGTGAGAGTGGTATGACACACTCTGAGACTGACTTTGGGTTAGTGGAGGATGGTATGATACATCCTCGATCATTTCTTCTTCTTCATAGTTCGAACAGAGTAGAGCAGAGTAGGGCCAAGCTATGCAGGGTAGTGCATTTGATGGCTGGGATAGTAGCGATGGTCAGACGGATTGCAAATGGAGTTCTCCCTAGTTGAGAGGGAGTGTGAAAATTGGCAACTAGGGCCAAACTCCATGTGGGTCACCTTATTTATTGCAGCTGATATTTTTCCTAGATTCCTCTTATCGAGAGGTGTAGGATTGATCTAAAGATCATCCGATTCTGATGAGTATTTATGGAGATATGAATTTATTTCTAATTACTTAACAAATTATCAAGGTCGACCAGCAGCTAAGTGTGTGGCACACATGCCCAGCGTTTCATATAAATAGAAGAGATGTTGAGTCATTTTAGCATCTCATCTCGTCATCTCTTCTTCTCTCTCACTCTCCTTTTCTTGTTTGGGTTAACAAAGGAGCAGCTAGTAGGAGAAAAAAGATGCAGCCACAAGGAGGAGGACGCAACAAGGAAGGGGCGCAAGTTTGTTCTGCTTGACTAGGGGTGCAACCAGCAAACAGGGACAGCGTTGACCAGCGAGAAGCCTCATTTGACTGCGGCCTTGTGTGGGGAGTCTCCCTCAAGCAAGCCGCAGATCAGATCTGCTATTTGGAGGGCTGATTTGACCACAAAGTGACCAGCGCAAATCTCGATAGCATTGACCGCAGGGCTGCCTAGACGTTGACCAGATTTGACCTTTTTCTCTGGACTGTTTTGGGTTTTCCTTCATCTCTGTTGAAGGTTGGGTTGACTAAGGTTGATTCTAGACTAATTGTGAATCATCTGATCCACTTTGCAAGTGCTGGTTAGGGCATATTTTACTGCTGTCATAAAAATTACAGATCCGAACTATTGTACTATTTCTCTCTTTGCTTTAAGCATAGAACATACCATAAATTAACAGTCCAGGAAGAACACCGCACATGAGATGTGGGTGTCTCTTCAGAATTTGTTCCAAAATAAGAACGAGAATCGGGTATTGGTATTGGAGGATAAGTTGAAGTCCATCAAGATGTTAAAGGGTGAAAGCGTGACCTCGTATCTAACGAGATTGTCTCCGGTCAAAGATGAGTTTGTTGCCATTGGTGTGACTGTCTTAGATGGAGATATGCTAAGGATTGCCTTGAAAGGGTTCACCGAGGAATGGAAACCCTTCATCAAAGGAATCGTTGCCAAGGAGAAGTTGTCAGACTGGGATATGTTGTGGGATGACTTCATTCAGGAAGAGTTGCGAGATGAGGATCTTCAGCAGCAGTAGAAAGCTTCAGATGATGATGTGGCACTTGCATCACAGATGAAGGGTAAGCAAAAGGACTTGAGTAAAGTCAAGCATTTCAACTATGGCGAGATGGGTCATTTTTCGTTGAGATGTTCGAAGAAGAAGGGAGATGATGAGAAAAGAAAAGGGAAGCAGGCTGCCCTTATTGCCAATAAAGCAGAGATGGATGAGCTTGCTAGAAGATTGGAAGACAAAGAGGACTTTGCTATGATTTCTCATTTCTCACAGAGTACTATCAAAGAGGATGGATGGTATGTGGACAGTGGTGCGACGAAGCATATGACAGGGTCACAGGATATTTTTGAGACTGTAGTTGTATGGGACTAGAAGTTGCACATAGTGTTGGGCGACAGGAGTCAATTGGAGATCCGAGGATTGGGTGTTGTGCCATTCAAAATGGAGATAGGACATATGATGCGGGTCCAGGATGTACTGTTTGTACCAAGACTCAACTATAATGTGCTCTTTGTCTCGATGATGGAGAAGAAGGAGTTTGAGGTCTTATTCCAGGATGGAAAGTGCAAGTGCAAGCTTCAGAGGAGAAGGCACAGGTTCCCAAGAAGAAGGTACACTTTTCCGAGAAGGTCCAAGTTCCAAAGACTCAAAGGGATTCTAGTTCGAGAGGAAGCTTGCAGATTCAGAGGGAGACTTTGCAACCCAAGAAGAGCATGTGGTCAGTTGTGAGAAAGGGTGCTCCTACAACTACCAAGAAGGAATCATGGAAAGAGTGGAAGTCGTTACAGGATAAGAAGAAGAAGCATGTTGCTTCTAGCAGTGACAATGATACTTCTGAGAAGGGCGTAGTTTACTGTACAGGGATTGTTGCGATTGAGAGCAACAACAGTTGGGCAAGTGTTGCGAGCGGTGATGATGATAACAAGATACTTCCTAGCCTTGGAAGCACCTCCCTCGCGAAGAGAAAGTGTTGAATTGTGTAGCTTGGGAGGTACTCCAAGCACTAGGGTTCAAGGTTTGGAGGACAAAGCGCCACAAGAGCAGCTTGTGTGCTTGGAACCCAAGTGTGGGGTTTTGGCACCCATCGTGTTTTTGGGACAAAACCATGATGGATTCATGGCATGTGATAGATGAGGATGATAGTGCTTGGAAAGACGATTCCAACGCATCGAAAATCGTCTGAATCTGATTTGTCGTTAGAGAGATATGAATTTTTGAAGTTGACATAGTAAATATTGGATTTTCAAGTAGGTCGACTTGAAGAAAATTCCAAGTAGACGTGTCTCTTCATGTGATTTGTTGGACGCCTTAAAGGCTATATATTGAGGATGGATTGGCATCATTATATCATCAATGATTGGGCAATATACTTCTGAAATTACAGGAATTCTAAGCTGCAACAAGGACAGCCTAAGGACAACGTGGAAGATGGCAAATAGAACATCATATTTTTGTGATTGGGCAACTGAGCTGTAGGGACAGCGTGGCACATTGGAAGGGTTGTTTGGCTTACATTAAGGGCTAAAAGCTGGGTAGATTAGGTCGCAGCACTAAGGGTAAAGAATAGCAAAGTTTGGTGACTGTGTTAAGGCACAAACAAGTTGTAGTGGAGGCCGAAGTGCAGAAAAGAAGGACGATGTTGCAGACAGGGATTGTGGATGGATTAGGG
The DNA here is from genome assembly GCA_000404065.3 of Pinus taeda. Lineage (NCBI taxonomy): Eukaryota > Viridiplantae > Streptophyta > Pinopsida > Pinales > Pinaceae > Pinus > Pinus taeda. Next base: position 118,232 of record APFE031248893.1, read on the forward strand.
TGGTCTGTGGGTCGTTGAAGGAGGAAAAAGGTGTTGTGTGGTAGGTCACAGGCCATACCACAACAGCAGATTGTGTGGAAGCCTTCTAAGGGTTGGTCTTAAGCCCTTTCTTATATCGTAAAGGAGGAGAGTCTCTCCAACCTAGACCGCATTCATTTGGAGGTTGCTTATTTATTGGCGTGAAGGATTGAGGGCTGGAAAGTTTTCCCTAACCAGTGCAGCATTCAGCAATGCAGCGTGTTGTAGTAGCAGCATTTGTGAGGTGTATTGGGTCACAGTTTGGTGACCAGGATTGGATCAGACATCTAACAACCTGTTGATGCCAACTAGAGCGTCTTCCGAGGTGGAGAAGAGTCTTTCCTAGGAGTAGAATTGACAATGACAAGATTGGGTATCATAGAGCTGTTCGAGGGCAGCAAGTTGGCCACCCAAAATAGCCATAGAGCAGCAGACAAGGACTTTGTTGGTGTGAGAATGGGTGAAGCTTTTGTGCTGAAGTGCAGCACTTTGATGGATGAAAGTTGCTACTAGCTTGAGAATTAGGCCTACCCAAAGAGCAGTTGATGAGCCAGTGTACATTGTAGCAGGCGTGACTTGCAGCAGTGAGAGGAGGCAACCCCCCTGGAGTCTCGATGTGTAGTGGCCTTGATGGACTAAGGCACTACTAGTGAGCAGTACGGGTATGACGGAAAGGTAGGACAAGATATGACATAGAAGTGTTGCAGCCAAGTTTATCATTGTACCTTGTAACCATATACTGTTGTATTTATCATATTTGGATTAATAGAACGAAGATTGGTGATTGTACATTATTGTACAATTTTGTTTAAAATTGTGTATCATTTTGCGTATTGATTTACTGCTTTATATTTCCATTGTGCAAAGTAGTTTATGGTTGAGATTATTGGTTTAGTAGCGTTAGTGATTTTAAGACTCTAACCTAGACCCAAGGTCATGGAAATTCAACAAAAATAAGCTCACCATCTCCATGAACTTGCTCCATGGTCAAAGAAAGACAACTCGTGGCCTTTCTAGCTAAGGCACGGCCAGAGAAGACCTTCACTCACTATAATTTTCAACATTCTCTCATAGCAAGGAAGGGATTTTGTACAACTCCAAACTTGTCTCTAAAATAGATGAAACTGCTTCTTGCCAAAGCCTTTGTCAAGATATCTGCTATCTACTCGTCGAAAGGAATGTAAAGTAGCTTCACTATTCCTTTCTGCACACAATCCCTGAGATGATGATACTCGATCTCAATATGCATGGAGCGATCATGAAACACTGGATTCTCAGAGAGCTTAATGCAACTCTAATTGTCACAATGTATCACAGTAGGCTCCATCCCAAAGTCCCACAAGCAACTTCCTCATTCAGATAGCCTCACATGCTACCAAACTAGCAACCATGTACTCAGCCTCTATTGAACTGAGTGCAACTGATCTCTGCTTCTTGTCGTACTAGGAAATAGTTGTTGAGCAAATGTTGAAGAAACCATCTAAAGTACTCTTCTGATTTGTGGAGCTCCCTGCTCAATTTTCATCTATCTCACTCCATCAACTTGTTTGTACCATAATTCATTATCTGTAGTGTCTCTGAGATACATCAAAGCATGCTTCGTAGCAACCCAGTGAACTCTAGTCAATTTCATCCTGCACTGACTCAGTTGATTTATTGCAAAACAAATATCAAGTTGTGTGTTGAACAAGTACATCAATGACCCGATGAGCTACCTGTATAACATAGCATCTACTAGCTTTGCTATGCTAAAATCCACCTTCCTCCAGTTTGTGACCAGAGGTGTGGCCATGGACCTGTGATCCGGCATATGAAATATCTGAAGAATCTTTGTAGTGTACTTCCCCTGCCCCACGAAGATCTCACCATCACCCTACCAAACCTCAAATCCAAGGAAATAGTGCATAAGCCCCATATCCTTCATCTCAAACTCTCTTGCAAGGTTCTCCTTGCAATCTTGGATCAAGTTGTCTACTCTAGTCAATATAAGATCATCAGCATAGAGCACTAGAATAAGAGGAAGCCCTCCAACCATGATGTAGTACAGGTTGGCCTCAGCCTCACTCTTAGTGAAGCCCAATCCTCGAATGTAATCGTCTATACAAATGTACCATGCTCTTGGAGCCTGCTTGAGCCCATAAAGAGCTCTCTTTAGCCTGCACATGTGTCACTGTTGAACTACTCAAACCCCTCTAGTTGCTCCATATACATCTCCTCCTCAACCACTTCGTTCAAGAATGTTGTCTTCATGTCCATCTGGTGGATCTTCCAATCCATCTGTCCTGCAAGTGCAAGAATCGTCCTGATGGATGAATATCGCAATACCGGGGCAAAGGTTTCATCATAGTCTCTGCCTTCAATCTATGAGAATCCCTTGGCCACAAACTTGGCATTGTACTTCTCCACACTCCCATTTGCTCCATGCTTCACCTTATACACCCAGCACGAGCCTACCACTGATTTTCCCTCTGGTCGTGGCACAATCTCCGAGACATCGTTCTTCATGAGAGTTTGCCTCCTCATAACAAGAAGGCTATGTGTCTGCCAACTCTATCATCAGTGCCATATAGCTCATGTACCTTTATGGTTGCTTGCTCTGCCTAAACATAGAGTTAGGAGCATCAACATGATCCTAGGCCTCATGAACCAACATGTCAGCCCACTTGGCTCTCTTCTTCGTTATGCTAGGAATCTCTAACTTAGCAATTGCCTGCTCTCGTCCTAGTCTCTCCTCATCATCATGTTGTGCATCATGTTGTGCAGGCCTCTTGCCCCCTGGCTAAGACTCAATTTGTGATATTGGTTGAGGATACTCCTTGGGAGTGAGTAGCTCCTCCTCAGGTACTCCAACATGCTCTTGCTATTTGGACTCCCTCAAAGCTATGTCCTCAAACCTCACATATCGCCTGATAACTGTCTTCTTGAGTGATGGAATATATACCCTGTATGCTTGAAATGTCTCATTGTAACCCACGAAAATACCCTTTTCAATTGTGGGCCCCAACTTCTTCATTCTATGTTTGGACACATGGTAGTAAACTTTTGTGCCAAAGATACGAAAGTGTGAAACATTAGGCTTCTTGCCTATGAAAGCCTCCTCTAGTGTAACTCGTCCAACCACCCTGTGTGGACTCCTGTTATGTAGAAATACTACAGTGTTGCATACCACTGCCCACAAGAACATAGGCAGACCCTAATCATGCAACATGGCGTTGGCCGCTCCAACTATGTTGCAGTTTTTCCTCTCAACCACCCCATTCTGTTGAGGGTTATGGGTATTAATACCCTCCTTGGCACACAAGTCCTTGAAGGCATTGGAGATATATTCCCCACCATTGTCACTCCTCACTACTTTGATCTTCTTTCCAGTTTGGTTTTCTACCAAGGCCTTAAACTCCATGAACTTGGTTAAGACATCATCCTTCTTCTTCATAAAAAATATCCAAGTTTTTTTAGAATAATCATCCATGAAAGTAACATAATACTTGTGTCTCATAAGTGATGGAGAAGAGAACGGCCCGCATACATCTGAACGCACCAGCTCCAAAATCCCATTAGCTCTACTGTCTCGGCTCTAGAAAGATGTCTTGGCATACTTGCCAAACGTGCACCTCTTGCACACTCCATTCTTGTCAAGACTGTACTGTGTAGCCTTGTGTCTATCTACTATAGGATCTTCAGCGCGTCATGATGCAATTTTCCCATGCGCCTGTGCAAAAGCTCTCCTACATCTCTGCTTTGCCCACCTATTGCGTTGTTGCTCAAGGTTGCACATGTCTCTACTTGCAACTTGCAGAGATTCTTCATCCTCACAACTATCTACTTCATTGATCCAGAAGCTAGATGCTTGAGGTAAGGCATACCTCTGTTGAAGATGACATCATAACCCTTGTCCTCTAGGGTTGCAACTAAAACAAGGTTCTTCAAGCCTAGAACATAGGGAACATCTTTGAGATGGAGAGAGCTTCCAGAATCCCTCTCAAAGCTAACAGTACCAACTCCACTAGTCGCGTACTTGCCATTATCTCCTAGCTCAATGTGAACTTGAATGTCCTTCTCCAGCTAACTGAAATACTCCCTATTCCCAGCCATATAGAAGAATGCTACAAAATTAATATATTACGCGTTGCTCCCTATTGATCTTGCCATGCAAGCTATCAATGAGAAGTCTTTCTCGAACTAAGAAGCAAACCCATCAACCTCAACTGATGCAACTGCATGATTCTTATTAGACCCATTCTTCCTATTAGGACACTTTGTAGCACAGTGCCTAAACTCATGGCAATGGAAGTACTTGATCTTACTTAGATCCTTCTTCTTCTTCTCATCCTTCTGACTAGTCTCGGCCTTGCCTTTTCCATTCTTGCGCTTGTCTTTGATGCCTTTTCCTGCCAAGGCAATGAATACTGAAACCGAATTTACTATCACCAAGATATAGAATTCTTAGCTGATAAGCAATGAAATATAAATGCAAAGATAAAAACACAATCACACAAATTTACACACTTGATTTCTTGGGAAACCCAACTGGGAAAACCTTCTTCTTTGTTGCAGTATTTCATTGATAGAGCTTGAGCAATTAAATCTCTTACAAGGCAATCTGTCACACTGAGAACATAATTATTCTCTAATTGAACTAGCTTGGACTCACCTTATTAAAACATGTGATCCCAGCTCCTAAGCCTTTGCGCACTAGCAGCCCTATTTCCTAGCGCACTAGGGCCTACTTCTATGTGCATAAAATCTCCTATTTTGTAGTGCACCACGCTCCTATTTTTGTGTACAATTGCTGCTCCTAATTCCTAGCACGGGGCTCCTCCAAGCATGTGCACACTTGCTCCCCAAGATTGCGCACACCACAGGCAAAGAGATCTCACAAACTCATGCACTCAATAATGAATAAAATTTGTGCCTTCGTCCTTCCTTTATGACTCGATCCATGTTAAAATTGGCAAGTACAAATTTAGAACCCGTGTGGTTGACAAATTAACTGAGTTCGAACGTTCTTACTCCAATCATAATTGGAGTCACAACTCGTCCTTACTTCAATCAATTACTGAAGCTCCAACTCGTTCTATTTGCACTCATAACTGCCACAATATTGTAGTCAAACTGAAGAAGGATCCACATAATTGATCCTCCAACACTACACATGAACTTGTGAACATTATTCCCACAAACTGGAAATAAGGTCACCATCTCCATGAAATCGCTCCATGGTTAAAGAAAGACAACTCATGGTCTTTCTATCTAAGGCACGAGCCAAAGAAGACCTTCACTTGCTATAATTTTCAACACAATATTGGTCAAACAGAAGTAGAATAGGTCAAACTTCGTTGGTCAAAGTCTTTTTCCTCCTACGCATGTGTGGACAAAAATCTTATTCATGAGCAAATCAGAATTTGTGTGATGAGATAAGATGCCAAATGAGGAGGTCAATTCGTCAATATATATGTGTCTTATCATGTGGGTTTTGACCAAGGGTCATGTTGTTGCCCAAACTATACAAGCAAGACGCGACAACGCTCAAGGCGAGGGTTGTCACTCTGATCCTCGCCTTCTCCATTCCAGTTGTCTCCCTACAACAAGTTATGGGGGTTAGTCCCTATGAAATGTGAAAATGGAAGACTTATTGGAAACCAACAAGTCCAGGAGAAACAACTGAATGGCCTAGCAACTTGGTTGAATTAGCAAGTTAAATGATTTGATTAAATTAATATGGAAGACCAATGCCTTAAATGGAGTCAATTGATTGCTCAAGACAAATTAATTACCAAGTCACCAGATGAACAGTTGTTGCTTGAGGATGCTCCACTATCCTATATGAAATTGCAAATCCTACAATCTAGGTGTGATGCAAAATCTTGGTTAATTTTAGATGATATGCCTACTGTAAGTGTGTTTTTTCTCTTAATTATTTTGAAGCTAGTCTCTAGAGTAGGTTGTGTTGGCATTATGGTTCAGGTGTTGTCCTTGATGGCAACTCACTCAGAGGTTTGATACAGGTGATGGCAACTTAATCAGATGGCAGATCTAGTGCAGTAGATCAAAAGAAAGATATATGCAGGTTGACCGTGATGAAAGTGCCTATATACGCGGGTATTCAGAGAAAAAGGCGCGTATACGTACACACGCAGGTTCACAGAAGGAAAGGCGCGTACATGTCGGAAAACTAAGTTTTGGTCCGTGGTATTTGGTCCATGGTATTTGGTCCGAAGTGACGACCCCAAGTATTGGGTTCATGGTATTGTTTCTACATGGTTTTGGACCATGGTATTGAGAGAAGCCTAAACCTATATAAGGAGAAGATCATTAGGCCAAGTGTGGGTGCAAGAGTGAGCAAGTGATGAACATCTGATAAAGTGTGAGATCTAGATGCTGGTTATGGGTTGGTGATGCCTTGCTTGATCTGAACTAAGGAGGCACTCATGTGAAGGATGATGAATGAGGGATCGGGATCTCAAGGCTTGGAATGATTATCTTTATATGGGTTGAGTATGGATAGACTAGATATATTGACGCATGTTTATGAATGTTATGATTTGGGTATGTTCTGATGTCTGAAATAGCTGCAAAGTTATGAGGTTGAATTTGCAGATCTGTACGCGGGTTGTCTTTGGTAAAAGAGCGTATACACGCAAGTTGGGTTCGTCCAAGTAGCGTATACAGTATGAAATATGATATTTGAAGTTGCTATTGGATCTGGTTGTTGTTGCAGAGTTATGTAGTCTGTGACTGTGTTGTTGACAGGGTTTCAGTATTGAGTGATTCAGATTGATGATGCAGGTTGTATTGCAATGATGATTGTTTTATGGATCCAGTATGAAAATGTATGAAACGTGGTCCCTGGATGATTGTAGGCTGACACCTACGTACTGGTAAACATATTGGCCAGTACAAGAGCCAGGGGGTTGTAGCTCCCTTCCAGGAGTAGCTGGAAAACGAGTGAGGTAGGCCAGCACCTACGTACTAGTAAATGGAACGGCTAGTACAAGAGCTAAGAACGTTGTAGCCTTCTGCAGGTAGAAGCCTGCGTACTGGTAAAGGACTGCACCAGTACAATGTAAAAGAAGTTTCTTATTAATGGAAGATAGAAACAAATTGCAGCAGGTGGTTTTCACCCACATTGGGTTTCCACCTTATATCATGGTCTTCATGTGTGCTCTTTATGTGTGATGATCTGTTCAGATTTACTGCACCTGATTACTGTTAATATGGTTAATAATGTTCTGATGCATTTACTGAAGATAAGTTAACTGAATCATAAGATTACTGCATATATGTTGGTTGAATTTATCACAGTCGCGTATATATGCGGATATCCTTAACTAAAGTCGTGTATATGAATTTGAGTATGGAAATGAAATTTTTTTACTCAATTGATAATACTAATTCACCCCCCCCCCCCCCCTCCCAGTATTATTTCCAACAGCTACAGCCTTATTTAACATAATCATGTGGATAGCCCCTCTTCCATGAGTCATGGGGGTTAAAGTGCATCCTCTCAAATTATGGTGGTGAAAAGACAAAGGTCAACTTCCAAGTGGCATAAATTTTGCATAAAAAATCTCATTGAAGTAACTCATGTATCGTTGGAAAGGCATCTATCTGTATAAAATAGAAGAATGGTTAAGTTCTTATGAGAAAAAAATTACCCAAAAAATATATTGTCCTATAATTATAATATAATTATACTATCTAGATCATATCAAATATTAGAATGGACTCTAGTTTCATATAGGTTTTCTTTTGAGGGTCTTGATAAAATAGTGAACCTAAACAATTCACATAAATTTATCAATGTGTTTGAGGCCATATAAGAAATTACAATTTCAAATATTGTAGATGCTACATATTTTATGATATTTCAATATTATTCTTGAGTAATCACTATGGGATGTAGTTCTAAAATCTCAATTGAATATTTTGAGCTGATTTTTCTTCCCATAGTTTTAGTGGTTTGTCCCTTAAAATCGTTTGGTCGTTATCACATTTACCAATCCATAAACATTAGTAACCCTAGCAGAACAAAATTCTCCCATGTTCTAGCTATCCACAGTAAGATCCATAGATATCCATCCTTATGTGGCTTGCATCCATGATCCTCTAAGTGTATTCATCAATATAGCCTACTAATTCAATGGAGGCTAGTTATATATTGTGAGGCACATTAACCATTATTTCATTCAATTGTTTTCATATAATATGTTTAGGACATTCTATTATGGATCACAGCTTTAAAATGGACGACACTTGTTTTTGTTATCTATTTGTTCACAGTCATCATGGCTTTAATTTTTATTATGTGTCCATAGTCTAGTGAGACGTCTCTTAGGATTTTTCCTTCACTTTCTAGGAGGGGCACATACAAGAGGCTCTAATCGTGGTATTTATCCATGTTATTCATACTCAAAACTTGTCATGATATTTTGATATTATATATCCCATACTTCAATTAACTATTGTAAGTCATTCATACTAGTCCCATGTTGGATTTGTCATATGAGAAATGGTTTGATATTCCAGAGGTTCATATAGTTGTAATAAAAGGAAAGAATAAGAAGAATGTTAAAATTAAAAATAATGGAAAGGATTGCAAAAAGGGAAAAATCCACATATAGATTCATTTCTACCCTGATATATAGCCCATTATCCCCAAGAGTATCTATGCATATCATTCCTATCAAATTAAAATGAAATCTCTTTAGAGGACTAAATTTATCATAATTAAATGATGATTATGTAGTCATTATAAATTTATAAATCAATAGATAAGTTTTAAGGGAGAAGGAAAGAAAAATAAAAAGTGTGGGCTTGAAAAAACAAAGATGGGGTGAGTTAACTTAAGCAACTATGCATTTCCTTTACCAAGGAGGCCATGGATAATGATTTCCATAACTTGAATAATACTATGAAACCTATCATGATGAAAACCCCAAGGCATAATGCATTCATTTGAAAGGGTTTGCCTAACAACTATTTCTCTGATTAGAGTTGAAAGCATCTAAGAAGTCCATCTCATAACCCTTGCATACCTAAGAGTGGTAACTTATTCAGAATCATAAGCTAGTATGAACTTTGATGATGATATTTGTGCGAATTGGCTTCAACACTGAATATGGTTACCTTAATTATATGGTTGTTGTACTCATGATATTTATCTCACTTTATTCCTTGAGTATGTGTTACATTATTATTGCATGTGCACTTAGGATCCGTTTTAAGTAACTGATGCTTCTCCAACGTTTTTTAAAGTGTGTATGTCCATGTTCCATGATGATACATGGAACTTGCTAGAGCATGTTGAATACCTTTTGAATATCATTGTAACTAGTGTGGATTATGAATCGATGATGTGACCTTCCTTCTGCTCCAATACTAAAGACATCGAGCTGTGGTCCTAGGATTCTAAGTTGAAAGATGGTGCATTGCTAGTATCTCTAGATGCCCCAAAGATAGAATGTTACCTTATTTATCTATTATTAACTTTTGTTGATTGTAAATAATGCTTTTTATTACACTAGACCCCTTTAGAGGGGATAACACACCATCTACACTGAGCAAATGATGCCTACTTTGATGATGTCATCCTCGTTCCACATTTGGTGATGACATGAGTATTTTTGAAGAATCACATGTGGTTTTGAGAGATATATTTATTATGTGCCACCTCATTGAGTGAATACCAATGACTGGGTGCATAATATACATCATTTAAAATAATCCTTCTACCTTTTCATGATGGGACATGTTGTTTGGATGATTACATCATCTTTGGAGGAGATTAAACTCACATTTGGTACAAATGAGGCTTAATTTAAAGTTATTCCACTTATTTATTTTTATCGTTGGGAGTTTCCATGTGACCTATCAATTTTATTTCATGGATTTTAATAAATATTAACGGTTTCAAGTTTAACTTTGGGGAAATCAACTTGGATACCCTCATAAAAATAAGGGGAGTCATTTTCCTTTCGATCATTGTAAAACTTGGATTATTACATTGTTCGTTAGTGATCTTTCCCTCTAGTGTGTAATGGAGGCATAGTTGAGTGAATTTATTTGCTAGATGATGTGATATGATGTGATCTCTTTTCATGGATTCTTATGGTTGATCTTGGATATTGCAAAATCTAGTTTATTTTCTTTGTCTTGTTATTATATTCTACAAGATGTGTATTTTTGTGCTAAGATTTCTTATTTGGTATTTTCTTCATTACCCCTTGCTAAGGTAAGCCATTTCCTCTAGTGTTTAAGGAATAAAGATAGGTTTTTACCTTCCCTTAGCCATCTAGAAAATCGAGAACCTAAATTTCAAACGGTAAGTTAAGTTAATTTATTTTCCCTAGGGTATATTGAATGTAGAATTACTCCAAAATAAAGAATAGAATATTTTGTATCATAGACTCCCTTTTCCCTAGATTGATAAGGAACTAGTCTTTATCACTTATGACATTCCTTGAAAAAGCTAAATTTATTTTTCTTTTTGTAGTTTTGGTAAATTGTGTCTAAATTATAACAAAATATTTTGTTTTTAGCATGAACCTCCCAGGTCTAGGTTTTGTTTAAAGATGCATTAGAGAATCCAGTTCTAAGATTTTGATGTATTTTAAACCATTTTCTAGGGCCCACATCATACTTTTACATTAATAATATCAAATATTGTTTTAATTCTTTACTTGGTTTACTATTAAATTTATCCTTCACTCCATATAATTCAATATGATTTTAATGGGTAAATTTTCTAATGTAAACTTTTGCCTTAACACAGTTTATTTCCTTAAAACCCTTTTTCATATATTCGTATAACTTTTGTTTTTTTTGTATGTTCAAGTAATCTCCTTAGGGTGGATGTAGCCTTTATATTAGCCCATAGGTCTTTTGGACGTGAGTATTTAATTCAATCTTTCATCCATTGCATATATTTTTGTCCTCTAGCTATTCCTTAAACAAAAAGGCTCAAATTCATTGCAAGAAATAATCAATATAGGGTGGACATGCCACATAAAAGAATTGATCCTCGGTTAGGAGTATAACAAAATTTCTCCCAACAACTTCTACTAAACCCAACTAGCACACACAAAGCTATCAACATATGGACCCTTTTGCATCATGTTAAAATGATTCACTTATCAAAATTTTAAATCATCATGATCTCAATAGCTATCATAAAATGATAAAAAAGAAGCTTAAGGTTTAGAATGCTAGGCTATGACCTAAGCTTATTCAAATTGAATATTATATTTAGAGTTTTGAATTCATAACTTTTTCTAGTATCTTGAGGAAACTAAATAGTTACTGTAATATGCTCTCAACTTAAGGAAAGTTGATAACTTTTTATCATATGTTTAGGGAACTAAATAGTAACTCTAATACGTTATAGTTAAGTAAAGTTTATAGTATGCGAAAGAGTATTTTATCACTCACAAATACTCGGAGAGTTTTTTCTTCAAGATATATATTTTCTCTTTGTGTTGAATGGGAAATTAAACTACTTTATTCAAAAGATGAGGATATATGAAAGGATCAATTTTTTTTCTCCGCGTATTTGGTGGGGATTGAGAAAATTTTGTAATAAAAGAAAATAAACAATGAATCATACTTTCTATGTTAGAAAATATCTTTAATAGTAAAGTTGAGAAATAATCAACAATTTAATCAAAATTTATTTTGTTTAAAAAAATTTAATCTAATTTCATTATTGTTAAAAAATATTTCCTAATAAATATGATTTTTCATATTTTATTTAAAAAATATTTACAATTTATCTTTTACTTAACTATATCTTACAAATATTTACCACCCATTTTAAATATTACAATAATTTATTTTTTACTTATATATTCACTTACATCACCCTAAAAAAGATTGACTTATCAAAATTGAAAATAATCATGATGAACTCAATAATGGTCATAGAATGAGAAATAAGAAACTCAAGGTTTAGAATGATACATTACAACCTACATTTATTCAAATTGAATACTATATTTAATGTTTTTAATTGATAAGTATTTATCCTAAGTTTAGGGAAATAATTAGTAACTCTAATAACTTCTCAAGTAAAAGAAACTTTATACCATGAGGAAAAATATTTCAACCAGGGTCAT
>APFE031248893.1:130691-140904 GCA_000404065.3 Pinus taeda
TGTACTAATTTAATGAAAATAATTTCCTTATTTTTCCACTCACTTGCTAGCTAACTTATCATCCTTGTCGTCTAGTCATGGGACTATAGTAATTGATTTAATTAATTAGCATTAGTACATTTAAATATTAATCCAATTTTTTTATAAACTTCACCTTTCTTATAAAATGAAAGTTGTTTTCAACCTATCCAATTTCCGTAATAATTTTGAAGACCAATCAGATAATTGATGGTCTTATTTGGCCTCTTTTCAAGGAGGGCAAGCCATATCATTGATATTTTAAATGATATCATTGATATTTTTCATAAGATATCTCTTCAATACATTTAGTTGATTAGTATTTCTTAAATTGAAACTAATGTTGGATTTAATCTATAAACATTAAATGCTACCCTATAACCATGCATACAAACACTCATTGTGAAACTAGAAAAGGACTAACCATACAACCATATGGTTGTGTGCATGTTGATATGGTGTGTGGTGTTGACTAATGGGACACTTGTTATTATTTGGGACACTTCTTATTATTTTTGTGCATGTTGATTTGGTGTGTTGTGTCGACTAATGGGACACTTGTTATTCTTCTCCTAGAATATTTAGAAAAAGATCAATCTCTTTGTTCACTATGGGTAAGCACAGGAACCCTCTGTTCACTGAGTCTTTCTCTCTTCACTAAGCCATAAGCAGAAGAACTCTCTATTTACTGAGCCCTAAGCACAAGAAGTTCTACCATTTCTCCTCTTTAAGTTTAAGATGTGTCAAAAACATGTTTGAAATTGACAAAGGTGGACAACCGCCCTCGTGACCATGCAACGACCGCCTTTTCTGTCTAGAGGATCTGATGCCAACAACTACTTGCTTTCATTTTTCAAGAGTGGGTTGCAATGGAACCTTGGAGGGCTCTTGGTGTTGAAAACCTCCCTCGCATGCATCCCTGTAATTCACATGTCTGGTAAGAGAAATCCTTCAATTCATATTGGAAATTTTATATAGAAATCGAAGAGAGAAGGCCTTCAGTGTAAATATTGGATACATAATTTTTCCTTATCTGACATATGTAGAAGGTGAAGCTGTGATGTCTTGTAAAATGTAATTTCAATAATTTCATTAAGGATTCTAAATCATACATCCAACACCAGTGTGAATTGCAAAAGAAAGTTTACATACCGTCTTGCTATTTCTTCCAGTGCAAAGAGCACACCATGAGTAGGTGCACAGAAAGCTGCGACCACCCTGGGAGTAGAAACGTAGGTAGTGAAATCATGCCTATATATGTCATTCTTGAAGTACCTAAACCATATTCATGTTAGATGGTAATGAATTGAACAAATGAAACCCAAAAAGGGTTACGTTCCGACGCTCAATTCTAAAGCTAATGAGAAGCATAGCTACCATTCTCTGTGACATTCCATTTATGTGCAACGATGGATTGAATCACATTGCATGCCACCCACTTGTATACCTCTACCATCAACTTGCTTCTATCCCTCTCTCAAGACGTAGCATGCCCTCTAGCCAGCCCTCTCTCTTCTATATGGTTCACATGCCTATTCTTTTGTAATGTCATGCCAAAAATTCCATGCTTCAAGTGCGATTATGAGTGAATTGTTAATAATAATAATATAATAATATCCATTTTTAAGGTCACAGCCAAGCCAGACACTAAATTGGTGTATGAGACCCCCTTGTTTGTGGGACAAGGGACCCACCTCCGCGCAGCGATTTGACTGCTAAGTCTACGAAGGCATACATACTCTACCCCCTCTGGTTTTGAACCTGACCTCTTACGAGGAAGCACATGCTCTTAACCATTAGGCCCACCATTAAGAAACACATGCTCTTAACCATGGTTATAAATGAAGTGTAAATAGCCTTGCATTATTCTAGATGAGGTGTAATCAGTCTTTAATGCTTTCGACTTAGGATTATTACCACCTAACTGCTTTCGATTTGATGTGGCCAAAATCATGATTTGATGAGGACAAAATGAGAGGACCAGAATCCATGGGTGTTGTTACCAACCATAACGTAACATTATTGCTGGTCTTATAATTTCTCTTGTTCCGGCTACATCTTTTCCTTCTTCGTCTACTTATGTACCGTCACTCTTCTCTACCTCACAAACTTTCCTACAATGAATGTGTTTTAGTTATAGACTTTCCTACAAGAAGATGTGTTTTAGTAATAGATTTTCCTGCAAAAAATGACATAGGAATAGGGAAGAGTGATTTGCTACAAGATAATTCTGGTTGAGCTAGCTTTCTGAACTGAGTCACATATATTAGCTTCATGCAACGTTTAAGTGGTGTGGATAGGGATTGCATGATATGTAATGGTGACAAAGGATGGAGTGGTAAGGCATGTCGCTCTCATGGTAAGGCTCACATAGTCCACTAACTTTGTCTTTATTTTTATTTTATTCCACTGATTATATTTATTTAAGTTATCAGGTTGATACTCCTCCTTTATAACTATGCCTTTTGAAATTTCTCTTTTTGTACACTTTCATTTCAATCTCTAAGCATTCTCCTGTTGTTGTTCTTCGTTTTGATTTTTTTATTTTTTCATTTTCATGCCACCAAAGGTAAAGCCCAATGAACAATGTTGATGGCATATTTTGGCTTCCCTAGATCCAACCAGACTGATGAGGTAAGTTAAGGAGCTTAGGTCTTCTTTCACTGTGCTTTTCATGCATTTGTACCCTCCTCTTTTGCTATGATTAAGGTCAAACATGATCTTGATGTAAGGGATTAGAGGTCTTTGTGCATTCAATGGAAAAATATGGTTTCCCAAAAAATTGTTGATAGACCATTGAGCATTCAATGGCAAAATACAGTTCCCAAAAAACTATTGATGCTGAAATGAAATTGTGTTTCCTATTGAAGTCTTTTATGCCAACATTTCCATCTTGGTTGAAATTACAGAAGGAAATGACCACCCGCTGAATAAGAATGATATGCATCGTCCATATAGGCTCTCTAGTCAACCTCAGGGCCAAATGACATGAATCTAAAATTTCAAGAGATAAATTATTCTTATAAAAGCAATGTTTTGTAATATTGTTAAGTCAATGTCTTCTAAGATTGTTCCTTTTGAGTGTAATGTTGTTGTACTTATATTTACAGAAGACTTAGTCTATTTATGTGGCAAGGAAAGATCTCTTGGCTCTTTGCGAGGGCTTTTGATTGAATTCTAGGACGCACAATTCAGACTTGTTTCCAAAACTTTAGATTTGTTCCCAGAAGTTATCAAGATGGTGATGTCGAGCGTCCTCCACTCCAAATTTCTCTCTCTATATCTCATCTTGGAAGATGGACAATATATCTATTTTTTTCAATTGTTAATCAATTATAAACACCATTTCCAGATATTCATTAGCTTCAAAAATCCGAGTGTGCTTGAATCTATATTCTGTGTTGATGCCCAGCGCTTCAATTTAGCTTTAATCCGAATATGGTACCATCGTAAAATAAATTATTAATATAATTGATTCCAACTGCAAATCAAAATTTAATTAGAGTAGTCCCAGATTCTTGTGGAGGTGCAATGGTTGTCCTGAAATTAAGAATTTACTATACCGTATAAAATTAGAAACTTATAATATATTAATCTCTTATTTTACTTTAATTAGTTCACTCTTGTATTGTGATTTCATATTGGCTGAATAATTTGACATGGAGGAGTTGTACTTGTTCTTTGGGTATAAGTAGGGTTATGGATGTGGGTGGTGCAATCACTAGATTTCCCTACCAATAATTACCTGTTTGGTAACTATTAGCAGAGTTTTATGTTTTTGGGGCCGAAATGTTCTTTTAAATCTAAGAACCGTTGTGACTCTTGGATTGGGCAACTTCAATGAGATACTTTCGCAGTGTTGGTGGCATTTAATAAAACTCCAAATTCTTCTTTTTATCATTTTTCTGACACCATATGTAGCTTCAAATGGTTGCGGTCCTTTAGTTATGGTCAATTTCCATTGTGTGTGACGTTAAAAAATGGTGGCTAAACCTTATGGATTTATCTGATTTAATGGGTTTAATAGGTGACTGTGGGAACTATAGAGTGTCCATTGAGTTGTTTGATTTAATTTCAAAACCATTCCAGACTAAAACTTGACAAACCCACAATTTGTTCGACATTTGTGAAGACACGAAATGGATCCCAAAATCAAGATCATATCTGATTCCAAAATGGTAAAAATGTGGAGATTTTCATTTGGATCAGTGATTCTGTATTTGGATGCTTATTCTTATGATGTTATGTCATTAGAAATTGTTTCAAGTTAATATTTGTAATTGCTAACTTTTCTACTTGCAATTCCATTATTTTACTCACAAGTCATAAGTTAAAATTATGAGTCTAAATCTAATTCATTGAAACTTGTAACAAATGGCTACCAATAGAATTTACAAATCGAATTTATATCTTTTTTGCATATTGTAGATTAGTAGATTGATCTGGAATTTAATTTTCATTACTCTTCAAAATCATGTGCATACTTTTAAGACAAATCAACCTTCCTGAGAAGCATCAGTTAGTTAAAAAAACAAATGGAAGCCATTAGAATTCTCTGTATTTCAAATAGGGGACTAAATCATATTTGGCTTCTTAATGTATTTGAAATCTATTGCCTGTACTTATATAATATATTAATAATATATTAATGTGAAACATCGTCTACTTTTGAACAAGGCGGGCCATTACCACTAATATACATCATCTTGAACTAGATTCAAAAGATTTTTAGGCTCCAGGCTGTGATATATATCTGGTGCTTTAAGTAGATACGAGTTTTCAGTATACCTAGCGTTATTTCTCCGGTTCGAAGCGATGCAATGGGGAGTGGAGACCCATTAATATTTTATAGTTGCACTTCAAAGCTAAACTCCTAATGAATTCTGAGCGCAGGAATTGAGGGTGTCTTCCCGTCTCATATATCACTGTGTGGTTCATTATATTATCTTCACATGTTTGTTAGGATCCCCATTCAGCCTAATAGTTCTTTCATTCAACATTTCTTTATGCACAATAATAGTTAACGGTTCATAACTTTATTCAAGGGTGCGCTTTCAAAGGGCAAGATTCCAAGACACTATTGAAATTAGGACAATTATCTTCTCTCAAGAAATATGGTTTCTAAGAAAGAGTACAATGTACTTATATTCTACTCTTGTATAGGAGGAATTCCTATTAGACATTGGAAGATTGCTTCTGGGATAGGGAGTTAGACTTACTTGCTTTACTGTATGTTCATGAACTTGATTAAATGTGTCATTGGAAGTGTTTGTGGCATATGGAGTTGGACTTACTTGCTTTAATGTATGTTCTTGAAACTTGATTAAATGTTCCATTGGAAAACTCTTTAGTGTAGTATAATCTACTAGGTTTCCAAAAACCCCCTACAATGTAGATATTTATAAATATTCAATGGAAGTGATACAATGTAGCTATTTGTAAATATTTAATGAAAGTCACACAATTGCAGTGTTGCATGCTATATTTTAAGATATTAATGACCTTGCAATTTTAAAAATATTAATGACCTTGTAATGGATCCTTTGATGAATGCTATTATAGTGTTCACTATTCAACTCAAATCTATTCCCGTGTTCTCTATTTAGCTCAGAAATGTGAAACTGTCTTTCCCATCCCTACTCCTATTTCATACGTTGATTGTTTAGATACACAATTAACCACCTTTGCTCTTGGCATCATGCCTTTGGGAGGGACTTGCTAGCAACCCACCTTGTTGGATTATTATTTGTTTCTTTTTGGTAGTTGAAAAGACAATAGGTTAAAAGCAATGTAACATAGGAGCCAACCACTAAAATATTAAGCATCCATAAATTGAAATAAAGAGTGATGAAAGAAAAAGAAAAAAAGAGAAAAAAAAATATCTCCATAAAAAAAACATTTTAATTATTACAAGTAATAGTAAATTCCTTACAAGTGATCACTCATTAATATATATGTATTAAAAATAATATAAAAATAATATTTGATAATATTTTTAAACTTTTAAATATTATGATTTTAATAAATATATCTTAAATTTAAAAAATTCATTTTTTTATTTAAACATAAAGGAAATTAAAATATCAAAATTACTATAATTTGGATAGTTTATTTCTTTCCATATTTTAAAATTAACCCAAAAAAATTAATACTCACTTTTGATATAATATTTTATGACTAATATATTAATTTCTTTAATATATATTACATATATAAAATTAATTTCTTTAATATATATTACATATATATAAATATTATTTAAAAGAAATAAGATTCATTTATATATATCTACATATTCATTCATCCTAATATATTACACATTCATTCATCGTAAGTCATAAAAAACATAATTTTCAATATATTTTATATAATATCGGGTAATTTCACTACTTATTCAATACATTAAAAGCACTTGTGAAAACACTAAATATTAATTTTTATTTTTATTTTTATTTTAAATATCTTTACACTTTTTTAATGAAATATTTTCATTTGCAAAGTATAATATCTACCATTCCAAATATTGAAATTTTTAATTTTATATTATATAATATATTTTTTATCAAGTAAGAGTAAGACCTTCTATTAAACTTAGTCAAATATACATAATTTACAAGAAGTCACACCTCAACTCGACACACGAAATCAACCAATCTACCAAAACTAAGAAAACCTAAACCACCAAACAAAACACAAGGAGCATATTAAACTTTGGAAGGCAAGTCCAAAACCCGCCATAGAACCACAAGAGGTCCGACCACAAGTCACACTGAAAACTCACAAACTTACAAAGTGACAAACGGACCCAAAAGAAGTTAAAGCATAACACTCTAAATACTTTTCGGGTCTCACCAAAGTGCATACACAATCGCCACTCTTAATCCATTGATTAAGATCCAATGGTCATTATGGATATCGGAAAGCCGAGAAACACGAGAGTTAACAGCTTGATAAGAGCTACTTACAACACATAATATAATTTAACATTTTAATTAATCATATTCATTTGAAATACATGTTGGAATAAATAAATTAAATTGTCATGGAGCGACAGCGACCGCAGCATACTGTTTCCAGAAAACAACCATTTGAGCTCCCTGCGATGCGATCAAGTCGCAGATCGCATATCGCACATTTTCTTGTTAACCTTCCTTACGTCCCTTCTATTATTTGCAATTGTGATTTCGTGATGCGATCTGATCGCATATCGAAAATCACATGTTTTAGACAATTATGGCAACAGCGGCACATCTTTTCACTTCCTCTGATGCGATGTTGTGATGGGCCAC
Source organism: Pinus taeda (assembly GCA_000404065.3). NCBI lineage: Eukaryota > Viridiplantae > Streptophyta > Pinopsida > Pinales > Pinaceae > Pinus > Pinus taeda. Next base: position 137,999 of record APFE031248893.1, read on the forward strand.
GCATTAAATTCAGAGTTTAATTCCCCTGCACACTGTCGTCTTGAAAAGCATCACCGCCTCTTCTGCAATAAATACACAAATAAACATGAGTAGATATTTTGATTAGTTTATAGTTTAACTCAGATATTTATTTTCTTATAAATACAGCAAACAACAGATCTGTTTTATATGTGTAGAAAGAAAAGAACATAAGTTATGTTTTCTTTGTGAGTGCAAGTAATTTTGAACAGCAGTTTTGTTTTTGTACTCTGAGAGAGTAAGCAGAATTAAAAAGGAGAGCCTTTTTTTTCTGCAACGCACAGCAGTGCTGAAACTCTAATTTTTTCTGAGATAGTGAAATTAGTTTCTGGAACTGAAGCGTTCTTGTTGTAATCCCTCTGAGTAGAGGAAGACTATTTTGTAACACTTTTTGTTGTTGTTGTTATGATTAATATCCTTAATCAAATAACAGAGTGTTGTTTTCTGTGAAATTTCTTTTGTGTTTGAAATTAACAGAAATTTCCAACTTGGTATCAGAGCTAGTCTAGGCACTCAGTGAGTCAAAAACAGAGCTTGTTTTTCATTGTAGGAGCTGTAAGAAGATTATTGATCAGATTTTTCTAGCAGAGAGTTTTTTGCTTGTTTTTTTTATGTTACAGTCAGTGTCTCTTCTTTACCTATATAGAGTTAAGATGGCAGATGCTGGAACAGGTTTGAAAAATTCCCAACTGCCACAGTTTAATGGGAAAAATCACAGTTATTGGTCCATAACAATGAAAGAATTGTTCGCTTCTCAAGGAATATGGGAGCTGGTTGAAACTGGCTATGTTGAACCTACAGATGCAACAGCGTTGGCTGCTTTGACAGTAGCAGAAAGAGACCAGTTGAAGAGCGACAAGAAGAAGGATGCCAAAGTCCTCTTTTTTCTCTTTCAATCAGTACATGAAAGTGTTTTTCCACGGATTGCAGCAACAACAAAATCCAAGGAGGCATGGGATATTCTCAAAACTACCTATCAAGGCACGGAGAAAGTGAAGACTGCAAAGTTGCAGATGCTGAGGAGAGACTTTGAAACACTCAGCATGAAGGAATCTGATACAATAGATTCATTCTTCACTCGGGTTATTGGGTTGATAACCCAGATAAGATCTCATGGTGAGATTCTTGAAGAAAGAAGGATTGTAGAGAAAATCTTGAGAAGTTTACCCTCAAGGTTTGAATCTATTGTGGTAGCAATAGAAGAAACAAAAGATCTTTCATAGTTCACGGTAGATGAACTGAGTGCTTCTCTTATGTCTCATGAACACATACTCAATAGAGGAACAGATTCCTCTTTTGAGCAAGCATTCAAGACTGAGATGTCTTTCAGCCAAGGAAAAGGTCGAGGCAGAGCAAATAACAGAGGTCGTGGAAGAATCCAAAACAGAGGCAGATATTATCCTGCAAGCACAAGCGGAAGGAGCTGCAATCAGAACCAAGATGAAGTTTCAAGCAAATAGCAAGCTCATGGACAAAGGTATGATAAATCCCAAGTCCAATGTCATTATTGTAAGAAATATGGGCACTATGCAAATGAATGTAGGAAAAAACAAAATGACATGAATAGTAGGCAAAATGCTAATTTTGCAAATGAAGAAGATAAGAATCCAAAGAATGTGTTGTTAACATGTAACATTGCACAAGACAAACAAGAAGATTTTTGGTTCTTAGACTCAGGTTGTAGTAATCACATGACTAGAAATATTGCAATGTTTTCCAATCTGGATGAAAATGTGAAATTTGAGGTAACAACACGAACTGATAGTAAGATATCTGTCAAGGGTAATCAGTATCCGAGCAAGAAATGGAGAAGAGATGATTGTGCCAGTGGTATACTATGTACCTGGTCTGAAATGTAATCTTTTGAGCATTTGGCAGCTCATTGACAAAGGTTACAATGTGTTCTTCAAAGATGATATGTGTACAATCAGAGATATACCTCCAAGTAAGAAGATCATTGCACAGGTGCAGATGACCAGCAATAGAATGTTTCCTCTCAAACTCAGGGCAGATTTGAAGGAAGGAAGAACTATTGCAGCTGTAACACAAGAAGTATTTCAGGAACAAGTGAAAGATGAGAACTGGTTGTGGCACTTGAGATTTGGACATCTCAATTTCGAGGCTTAAATAGTTGCAGAGAAAAGCAGAATTGGTAAGGATTGCCATTGATGGAAAACCAGACAGGCCTTGTGAAGGTGCATCTTGGAAGCAACACAAAGAAGCTTTCCAGCAGGAAAGAGTATAAGGGCAAAAGCACCCTTGGAAAATTGTTCACTCTGATGTGTGGGACCTATGCAAAATACCATCATTTTCCGTGAAATAGAATGTCTGTAACTTTCATTGATGATTACACCAGAAAGCATGGTGTATATGCTGAAACAGAAGAGTGAAGTGTTTGAGAAATTCCGCCACTTCAAAACTCTTGTTGAGAAACACTGTGGGCATTATATCAAAGTGCTCAGAACAGATAGAGGAGGAGAGTACATCTCCAAAGAATTTCTGCGTTTTTGCAGAGATAATGGCATACAAAAGCAGTTCACCGCACGGTATACACCTCAGAAAAACGGTGTTGCCGAAAGAAACAATAGGACCATTCTTGACATGGTTAGAAGTATGCTAAAGGAAAAACACTTGTCGCATGAGTATTGGGCAGAAGCTGTCACTTGCGCAGTTTACATCTTGAATAGATACCCAACTAAAGCTGTCATGAACAAAATACCAGCAGAAGCATGGAGTGGTCAAAAGCAAACTGTCACTCACATGAGAGTATTCGGTTGTGTAGCTTATGCACATGTACCGGATCAGCTAAGGAAAAAGCTTGATAGTAAGGGGGAGAAGTGTGTATTTTTTGGCTATTGTGATGAGTCAAAAGCATACAAACTCTATAA
>APFE031248902.1:0-14882 GCA_000404065.3 Pinus taeda
CAAGTGTCGGTAATACCGAGGAGAGAATGAACCGTCGGATCACTACATATCGTGACCGTCGGATTGTAAGTTACAAAATCTACAACGGTAAAGAAACACACTTTACCTAACTCTATACCTAACTCTATACTAGACCAAGTTGAACTTAACTATTCCTATGTGTCGGAATATCCTAACAAGGAGGTCATCAACCCCACCCTAAAAGATCAAAATTATATCTCTGTTTTAACTAGCTCATAGAAGAAAATTAATATAGCCAAGATTAGAACAAACTCTCATGAGCTCCATAGTGAAATGGGTTGTTGGGCAGTTCCTAAAACACCATGGATGGAAAGGCTCTGCCATCTCTGTGAGAATACAAACATCGATAATGAAAATCACTTCCTCTTAGAGTGCCCCGAGTACAACCACATTAGGTCTCAGATTCAAAATATTTGTTGCAATACTAACCTTCCTAGCCTTTTACGTTGTCAAAATGAAAGCGAGCTCGCGAGGCTTCTCTCCAAGATTTTTGAGCATAGGAATAAAATCTTAAATGAAACTAAATAATTCGTTTCTTTAGGTCCGATAAACCAAAGTTTTGGTCTGAGTGGACGTTAACCATCATGATCATCATAAAATGTGTGAATGGAGTTTTAAGTGAATAATTAATAAAATGTAATATTTTAAAATAAGGCAGCAAATTAAGTGGCTTTGATGGTAAGAAAAACTTCATAATTAAACTAGCTTGAGACATATTAATTTTATCTAATATTTTATATAAAATGTGTAAAGAGAGTTCTAAGTGAATAATTCATAAAATGCAATATTTTGTAAAAGTTTTAAAATAAAGCAACAAATTAAGTGAATTTGATTATAAGAAAAACTTTATAGTTAAACTAGCTCGAAACATATCAACATAATAGCAATTATTCTACTAAATATTAAGTAGAGTTATTTCAAAATCATAAAAAAGAAATAGTCACATAAAATTAAATACTAGAATAAACGGTCCTCTTACAAAACACAAATATACGTTCAATTATTAAAAAAAAAATAACATAAAGTTTAAATAATAAATAATAATATAAGATTTTAATTTATTTATTTTAAAATATCATTTAAAATAATAAATTAAATATTTGGCCATTTTTTAAGTTATTTGTTATATAGGTTCCATTAAAAATATTATTTTAATCATGATTTTTATTTAATTGATATCGACTGAAAATCCATTTTTCCTGTAATTGTTTATGTAATTTATTTATAATAACATTAAGTATTTTTGATTAATTTGATATTAAATTTTATTTTTTATTTTAATATCTTCCATATTTATTAACAACCTATTATTAAAAATTTTCTTAAATTTTATTTTTTCATTTCTTTTCTTTTATTATATCTTTTATTTAAAAATATAATTAATTACATCTACTTAAGTAACTTTCAATTGATAATAGTCCTATAAATAAAGTCTCACGGAACCTGATATTTTGGATTCAAATCTGTATTCTCTTTTTTTGTCGACTCCGAAATTTCTTTCTCACCTGTCTCTTTACTTTAACATTAGCTTCCTTTTTCCCCAATGTTTCTTACTCACTCTGTCCCTTAACAGTAAATTATGTTTTTTTTCTCGCTCGGTCCCTTTCATTGAACGGTAAATTAGTTTCGAAATAATGAATGGCTGGACGCGGGAAGCTTTATCTTTTATTTATTTTTTATGATTTAACTTATCTGATCATTTTCCTTACGCGGTTGTGGAAAAAATTTGACTGTGTATTATGTAAAGTTTCGAAATAATGAATGGCTGGACGCGGGAAGCTTTATCTTTTATTTATTTTTTATGATTTAACTTATCTGATCATTTTCCTTACGCGGTTGTGGAAAAAATTTGACTGTGTATTATGTAAAGTTTCGAAATAATGAATGGCTGGACGCGGGAAGCTTTATCTTTTATTTATTTTTTATGATTTAACTTATCTGATCATTTTCCTTACGCGGTTGTGGAAAAAATTTGACTGTGTATTATGTAAAGTGGAGGATATTCACAGGAAATTCTTATTTCCAGTCTCATAAAAAAGTAATTGCTGTTTGACATGTAAGGTAAATAATTTTAGACCTCTGAGTGACAGCACGCAAATCGAGATAGCAGCCTGGATAAAAAATTAAAGTTATTTGCTTTTACGTGTTAGACCTCATTTATTTTTTTATGAGGTTGGAAATATAAATCGCCATGATGACCATAAAACTATTTGGAAGGAAATTTTTACAGCATACGCGTTAAAAGACGGAACAGTTCATAAACCCATCAACTATCGCGAATAGTTGCACTAAAATTAAAGTAAAATAGGTACACCGTACCGTACGATCTCTGTTGACCTTCCGAGACTTTTCTTCGGCCTGAATAATTGATTCTCGCCCCATAAATTTCTCCACAGAGCGTTCCCAAAACAAAGAATCCGACGCAGAGGCGGGGGAGCAGAAGGAGGAGGATACAAGTTATGGCTTTCATTGCAGGGTCTTCAACTCAACTGTTAGTTATCAAATACCAATTCCGACAATAGATTGCTTTTCAGCTTTTGTTGAACAAATTTGTAGGAATATTTAGCTAACTGCTTTTGTTGTTTGTTGGACCGTGTGTCAGATTAATGGGTGATTCGGCGCCTTTTTTCTCGGCTAGCTTGCTGTCGGATGCCTGGAAGTTATCCGGCAGCATTTACAGAACTGGACACGAGAGTCGCAGCTATGTGAGGGCCGTCATAGGGGATAAAGTTGTTTATGCTTTCCGTGGCTCTTTTGATCCCAATTTATTCACATCTACAGCAACCAAATATGGAGAATATCAAATTCAGCCGCAGGATCATATTGGTTTTCTTGACGGCTTGAAAGATGGGAATGACCAGAGAGCCTCCGTTCACCGGGGCGCTCTCAACCAGTTTCTGGACATTTGGAACAAATCCGGCGTCCAAACACAGGTTCTTGTTAACCAGTTTTTTGTTTTAAATTGCGTCCAATTATGATGGGATGTCTCAAATATTGTGCACTTAACATAATCAGTGATCATTTCAAATTTTCTTTCCAATATATTATTTACAAAGATATTTAATCTGGGAGTGCTAAGTCAGTTGGATTGTTTTGTCAAATTAAGGCGTTATTAATGTTAAGCTCAGGGAAAATCAATAGAAATGGTGCTATTTAAAGATGCCGTTCTGGGATTTTACTGGTTACCTGGCAAATTTACCTGTAGTTTTGCCGCTTTTAAATTGAATTTTGTTTTTTTAAATGTTTGAAGTTTTGTCTTTTTAAATAGGTTACATTACAGATTGATATTAAACAAACTCATAGGTCCTCAATTATGGAGTTAGAAAATAACACAGTAACAAAGGCCTGGGAGAGCACGTAAGAGAGCTTGGGAGTTGGTAGGAAACTTTCCAAAATAATCCGGAGCTTCAAAGGTACTTATTTTGGTCAGATAAGGTATCATTTGTTTATTTTCTAAGTGATACATGACAGGTCAGGGGGCTGGACTGCATGGGCTCTAACGGAGACGTGGAAATGTAACAAAGGTTTCAACAAAATATAGCTAGTCATTCCTTGGCAGTTTCTGTTACAAATCTTGAAGTTTGATAATTGCAAATAAGTCTACTATGTTGAAGTCTATCTTCATGCTTTAATGATAAGATTCAACAAATTACAAAATGATGGTCAAAAAGATGAAGAGTAGCAGTTTCATTTTATAAATTTCCAAACTTGAATTTAGAAGTTGAATATAATATAGAGTTGCATGAAATCACATAACAATCAAGTAATAATAGCCTTTTTTTTTCCCAGTTTCTTTGTTCAGAAGGAATTTCATTGATAAATTGTTGATGGATTAATATTTAATTTTTTCTAGCAATGTTTCAAAATTCAATCTTTTACATATTTCATTGCAAGATAGAATCTACATAATAGAATTTAATTGACCTGTTTTTGTTTCAAAATTCAAATTTAATTGATAAATTTTGGATAGAAATAAGTTAATTATTTTTAATATATTATATTATTTTCATTCTCAAATTGAGAATTCTTGTAAATTTGAGCCAAACTTCCCGCCATACAAAATTTTGTACAGAAGTAACCCTGTAACTGAAACTAATGCAACATAAAAAACCAATAACTTTACTGGGTTAGATTTGTGAGAACAACACTAACAATCAATCAAGATACTTAACTTCGAGCGCTAACCCAATATATTATTTGAAATTTAAAATGATTTTGATTATCTTAAAATGGTGGACAAAATTCTTACAAAATTGGGATTAAAAAGGTTTAGACTGAAAATTAGATTGATCTCGATCTTGATCAGAGGATGTAATATGCAATTACTTCAATATTTGATAAGCCTGGCCTTTTGTGTAAGATGTATGAAGTTTCAAGGTCCAGTAAGTCTGAGCCTTAATCTTTTACGCCCATAAAGAACCCAGTTTGTTTGATCTTTTACGCCCATAAAGAACCAGTTTGTTTGATGTCCACATCTAATGAATTCAATGAAACCTAGCGGCATAGCTGTCTACAGACATAAATCATCTGGATCTATGAAATGCAAGTCTGTGGCCCTTGAGATGGATTTATGTTACTAGTATAGGTATGTTTTCTCGTTTTCTCAATCAGTAGCCTTATAAGAGATAGCCACACTGTACACGATATCTTGCTTGACCAGGATTTATTAGAGATAAACTGTACTTGGAATGTATTAGTTGCTCATTTGGTAGTTCTGATTGTTGTTCCAGGTCGGAGAAGATTGTAAGAGGGGGGCTACCGTTGTGTTTACCGGCCACTCCACCGGAGGGGCTATTGCTGCGTTGGCCACTTTATGGGTGTTGGAGAAGCAGGGGCAACCTGGTCCGTCCAAAGCGGTATTCTGCATCACATTTGGGTTCCCTTTGATTGGGGATGAAATTCTGGCACGAGCAGTTCGTCGCAAAAAGTGGGCAGATCGGTTCTGCCATGTTGTTTCCAGGCGTGATGTCTTCTCTAGAATATTACTGGCTCCGTCCATATCTGTTTCTAGGCATTTAGAAACACAGTTTCCCTATTGGAAGAGATCTATGCAGAGTTCGGCCGATTCCCTGGGTTCCACTGACACCCCAATGGCAGAAGCTCCCCCAGGGGGAACTGCTGAGTTTGTTGGCACTGTAGTTCAGCATTGTTCTGCTGTAGCCAATTACACCAGTGCAGCCAAAATGAGTCCCAACAACCCCTTGATAGCTGCTGTGAAGCCTCTTGTAAAGCTAAGTCCTTATAGGCCATTTGGGCATTTTCTGTTCTGCTCAAGCAGTGGGGGAGTCTGGATAGAAAATCATTATGCTGTTTTACCCGTTCTCTATTACGCCGCTCAAACCTTAGGTGCTAATTTAGAGGACTTCATCTTGGAACACTCTGGTTATGGCCACATCTTACCCAAAGCTCTGTTAAACATAGTGAAGTTGGGGGAAGAAAAGCTTTCAAATCTTCCTTTGACAGATGCTGCTTATCAAGACAGGGAGTTAGCAACACAACTAGATGCTCTTGGCCTTGGAATACAGGTAAATCTTTTTTGCATTCTTTGATTAAGTATTTTTCTCTGTGTTTTTTTCTGCATTCCTTGAATCTAAGAATTTTAGCAGTAATTTTTACGGTAGTGGGATTCTAATGATAAAGTGGCACAGAGTAAGACTTTCTTCTGTTAGAGATGATTATGATTTCTGCTAATAGGATCAGTAGTGAAATTTGTGTAGAATTGCCAAGCAAGACTTTCCCTAAGAGCAGCAGGACAAGTTCTGAAGCAGCAGATCGAGAACGTGTCCAATTTGAAGATGGAATACCCCAAAAACATGGAAAAACCCATGGAAAATCTAGAAGAATATCGCCTGCAATGTCGGGGAAATGAGACTGGATACTATGATGCTTTCAAAAAGAAGCAACGGGGTAATGTGGACTTCCAGGCGAATCTGAAGAGGCTGTAGCTTGCAGGCTGGTGGGACGAGATCATACAGAACAAGTTCGATAAGGACGAATTACCCGATGATTTCCAGTGCAGGAAAGAGTGGATAATATGGGGCACTCACTACAGGCTACTTGTGGAGCCCCTGGACATCGCTAATTATTACAGATTGGGCAAGAATGAGGACTCAGGACCGTACCTCACTCATGGAAGGCCTCGTCGTTACAAAACTCTTGAAAAGTGGTTGGAAGGCAATGAAGAGATTCAGCATCTGGAACTACCCACGATGCTCACTCAGGACTCCTGCATCTGGGCTTTTGTTGAAGAAATTGCATCTTTGAAGAGTAAAAATAGTTATAATGATGCAAAAAGAATAGAATTGGAGAATCGAGTGGGGCGTTTGATTCAATCCAATGGTTTGTGCAAAGAAGATCTTTTGACTGGCGAATCCACCTTCAAAGCAGTTGTCGAATGGTTGTGGACGAATATGGCTCCAGCGCAGCAAGCATCATCTCCCTTCCGCTTTATTCTGCCAAACACCCAGAATTGATTAAAGAAGGTTGCCTAGTTAGGTAGGTTTCAATTATATGTGTGGCACTCTGGGCTTTTGTTCCATTTTCATCTAGTTTTCCCTCATATTTATGCATTGTAGCACCTGCGCTTCTGTTTCATTTTCATTAATTTTGCCCTCTTATTTATGCATTGTTGCACAGCGGGCCTCCCTGGGTCTTCTCCTCATTTTAAAACTACTGATTTGATTTCAGTAGTTTCATTTCGGTGAAAGTATGTATTATTAGCTAGCTAGTTACATAAACATCTGTGTTTCCTTGTGTCTATCTGTAAATTCTTCTATGATTATATAAGCATATTTCTTTCGGTGGTTTGCTTGTAAACTCCTTGTGTTGTTATTACTCTCCGTTTTATGTATTTTTATTTGCAAATTCATTTATTTTGATCGTGAAGTTAAATGGTGCAGTGTCTATACCATTTTATTTTATTTGACTCTTTATTTTTATATTACAATATCACATTTATATTACACACAATAATAATGCAATATCCAATTTTAAAATTATTTATATCACATCTATATTACACACAATAATAATGCAATATCCAATTTTAAAATTACAATAAATAATTTTAAAATTACAATAAAAAAGGTAAGAGAAGGAAAAAAGAGCTCCAGCATATTCCCTACAACGTAGCCGAGATTTTGAATAAAATTCCGAAACGCCAATCCTAGTACTTGGAAATTAGTTAGAGCCAATTTACTCGGTTAAATTACTTGGCGCCAATTTAGTCTAGTCCACCGCTTGTTGGACAGTGGATTCATTGGCAGGTGCAAATGGGGTTTTTCCTTAATGGGAATGTATTAAATCACATTTATTCAATTGTATAAATTAATTAACAAATGTTTTTGTGTTAAGGTTGAAATTAAGTTATATAACTTTTAAAGGGATTGTAATCTTGTGTTTGAATTTTTTTAATAGATTTTTTGAAAATATTATTTTTATATATAAGTTTATGTCATTTATATATATTAATAAAAAAACATATAGTAATATATAGAACAATATGTAAAAAAACAAGAACAATGACATTACTACTACGTGATTCTTTTAAAAGATATACATTTAAATGATCAAATTTAAAAGATCAAACAATTGGAAAAAATTAATTGAAAATAAAATAATTTTATTCAGCATTAAAGATGAACTCAACAATATTACTCAAGTATCCATCAAAATGAGAAAGTAACACATCACAACAACAAATACTAATTGTGCAAATGGATTAATATAGCAAAAAAACACAACATTCGAGCAAGTTTTTCTTGTAAATTTATCTTAATATCAAGTTATCATAGAATTGCATGAGCATTGAGATAAAGAGAAAAAGATTGAAATAAGATTTATTTTTATTTTATTTTTAATTAATTAATTATATTTTAAATATGTTATTTAAATAATAAATATGTAAGATTCCAGTTTTAGCAAATAAAAATTAATTTTAAAGTGACATTTAAAAAAAAAAATGTTATCTATTACTATTTCTATTTATTATATAGATTTTGTTTTATATATAAAATTTTGTAACATTTATTTAACTGTCATACTTCATAATAATGTATATTAAGTTCTAATATATAAATATTACTCATAGTTTTAACAACTATTTTATATAGCATAAATTATTAAAAATGTTACAACATATATTTCGTACATAATTACTATATAATTAATATATATTTAATATAAATTATAAAACTTAGTATAATATACCATAGCCACACACACACACACACACACACATAGTTAGTTAGTTTATAACATAATATAAAATTTTATATAACATAACTTGTATAACATAAAATTAATTAACAGAACATAGTTGTATAATTATTTAACATCAGACACACATAGCATAGCATGTAACATACATATAACTATAACTCATAATTATTTAATTATTTACCTATATATATTTAACAATTGTAAAGTTATAACATCTCACACATATATTATAACATAACATAGTTCTATAACTATTTAACATAACATATATAGCATCATATAGCTATATATATAACATAAGATAGCTAGCTAGCTATATATATAGAGAGAGAGTGTAACATGTACATTGTGAATAACTATAATTATAACATTTAACATAGCTTGATTATTTAAAACATAACACACACACACACACACACACACACACATATATATATATACATCATTCAACATATAACTATATATAATTATATAACTATATGTATAAGTTCATGTTCTAACAATGCATCATTAATAGATACATTAAATCCATTATGAAAAATGCATTTGGTTGGGTGAATAAAAACATTTAGTCTCTTTTCTAATTTTTACCATATTATTTCACTATATAGTGTGTTGTACACGAAACATTGTCTTCATGTGCTTGCACCTAGTATACTTCATGCGTCAAAGTCAAACATTAAGAACTTAAAAGTCTATTATAGTATTTGATTTGCATGAAATTTTATTAGTTTTGTAAATAAGTTTATTTCAAATTTTTACATATATATTTACATATTTATGGGCTATAAATAAAATTCATTATTTAGAAACGAGAAAAAGTGTGAGGGTAGATTTGATCACTTCTTTAGATTGTGTCAACATTTTTTTCAATTAGTTTTTTAGAAATGGTTTTTTTGTCAACATTTTTTTCTTGGATTAGTTTATATTTGTTATATCTATTATATGTAATATGCGGAGGCATCCCATTTACGCACCCCAACTATAGGCCATCGCAGTGTGAGAGGTTTTGTTATACGTGGTCGAGCTCGTGATAGATCACGTAGCCCACCGAGAGTTCATGTTACCCGCGTAGATCCTGCCTTTGATGTCAAACGGAGTGTCAAAAGCAGTGGTTTTTTCTCTAATGATGACCATGCTACATTTAGTGGACATTCTTTATCCATTTCAAGTACACCTCATGCATTTTTAAATCTTCTTTAAACTTTATGTGTTTATTTCTTGAAATTGTCCTCAACTAATGTGTTTGAATTTAATGTATATGTCATTATTCTTCTACTTTATTAATTATATATATGTAATATTATGTTTATGATTTACAGGCCATTAATAGGTCGAAGTTGAGGATAAGAGTGCAACATCTGTATCTCCATGGGATGATGCGACAACTCATATCACATTAGAGGATGTTACGACTTGCCATACATGGATCATAATAGAGATAAAGAAGATCCATGCCAATTCATCGACTCATCTTGCATTGTCTATAATGTTGGATAACATCACTAGGTTGATTGAGACATATCAGAGGTCGAGCCCAAATAGCCACATATTACAGTTTATACATAGAATCAGAAGGTATGGGGTAAGAGGCCCAGATTCTTGGGAGGTGGTGAAAGAGGCCACCAAGGACATTGATGTTCGTGGGGAGTTGTTCGACATGCCTCTGGATCTCCATGTTGGACATAAAGGTTCAATTCCACTGAAATGTTTTAGTAATGTTCATGCAACCCCTTTTGTGTATGAAAGATTCATTGGAGCTTGGGGCCATTTCCCCCACCATGACCAGGTCACCATTTATTTTTCCAAGCATTTATATGCAAATTTCGTGTTACATATGAGATCATATTACACTAATAACAGATCTCATTAGTATGGACCCGGCTTGGGACATACCTATGAGTGTGAGGAGGCTCATATGGACCCTGGGCATGTACCACCACCACTGAGATTCTTGCCAATACCGTCTTAGAGCTCGGTATTATCAATAGAGCTAGAGGAGTTGTCACAACTCAGTGGTAGGATGTGAAATACTATTGCAGATAACATGTGGATATTATTGGCTAATGTGCGTGTTGCATTGGGTGGAGATATTAGGAGACCACCACAATTACCTTGTGACCCACCAGTGCCCTTATATTATGATGCATTTCTCATGATTTCACCCTTTCATCAACTTTTGACATCTACATGTAGGTATTTTCATGTCATTCATGACACTTGTAGGGTGCATGACCTGCATGACACAGATCAGGTACATATATATACACAACTTTTGACTCTTATTGTAAAATTATGCATAATTATTTATATTAAAATTTCTAGTTCGTATTAGATTGCATATTTATATTAATAAGTTCATGATAACATGCAGATACATTCCAGCTACATGAGTGAGCGTAGGAGATCATCTGAGGGGGCAATTGATCAGCCAGACCATCCTCAACTAGAGCATGTTTCCATGGATTCTCTTCCACCTCCACCTCATACGTTTACTAATGTGGAGGAGAGTCACTATGTACAACCACATGGATCAACAATTGAGGTAAACTTTTGTATTCCTAAGAATTTGATGCAGGAAAACCTGCGTATACCCACAATATGCATGTAAAATGCACATATCTGTTTTGCCCCAGGAACTTTAACTCTCTGCCAAGTCAAATCTTCAATCCTTAATCGTTAAGGCCCCTTTAATAAATCTTTGTAGAATGATTTATTAACTAAACACAATCTTCCCTTCATTAATCTATTTCTATCAGGACTTTGTTTAACCCTCATAACCTTCGCACATAACTTTAATTAACCCTTCGTTATACCTTAATACCCACACATATATATATCCTTCCCTACTCTTTATCCATTGGTTATATTTGGACTTTCCACATAAAACCATCTATTGGAACTTCATTTTTATTATGAATCTTTTATAATAGGAATCACGCAAAACACACATAACCATACCTTTTTTCGCTTATTCCTCATCTCTGCACATTTATCAATGCATGCCTTATCGCTATCGCAATCCTCCGCGGGTCACACTAACACATTCCTCCTTCGCGTCCGATATGCGATAACCCTCCGAACTTCAATATAATATAAACCGCATTCATTACTTTCTCAGGTCCTCTCTTCTATCGCACATCGCAAATCCTTTCGGACCGTTTAACATCACATACCGCATTATTCATAGGCTCACTCCACATCACATGTTGCACATCGCAGGTCACATTGGTTAAGGTCCGGTACATTACCATGGAATATTTGTGATGCGATAAAACCTCCGATTGAATTGGACCTTGTAATCACATATCGTATTACTTATGGCCCAAGGTTAATTCCTCCCATTGGACTATTGCGATGCGGGATTCTACAGCGATCCTCCATCGTTCATCCAATCACTCGATCCAATGATCAGCAATGATCCTGCATATCGCAATCACAATTCCATTAAGGCCAATTCATTCACTTACTAGATAAGTTGCGATGTGATAATCATAACCCCATTCCATGTGACTTGATCTCATCCGTTGATCTGATAGATCCAACGGTGCCTATGCATTAACACTTCATTCTTTCATTCTTATTTCCAATTAGGTTTTACGCCATTTCTCCAACACTTCTCTGTGGTTTCGGTTATTTCAATGGTTCTTCATCCTTTCACTGTCCACTGCACGACTCCCTCCTGAGCTTAACTTCGCATTTTATTTAACACAGTCCCTCCAGAACATTACTTTGGTTCTTCGAATGGTTTCAAAGGTCCATTACAATCCGCTGTCTCGTTCTCCTCTCTGTGTTCACCAAACTCCACCTACATACATATGTTATACAAAATCTCTAATACACATAGAATTTATCATTCCATATTGAATCACACACTTACACACTCAGAATCGAATTCTCTGTATATAAACATATAAACAAATGATTACATATTAAGACTCTCCGTCCCTCTTTGGCCTGCTTCTTCTCATTAGTGGTCCCTGTTTCCTAATCTACTCGTAGGCTTACATCCACACTCTAATTAGCTAACTTATCCACCCTATCTCCTATTCCCCTTCTGATTATGCCTTTTAGGCTTACATTTTTACAAAAGGATTCTTAAACCAATTCATGGTTTAGATCCATGAACTCCTCAACAAAATCCTAAAATCTCTTCCTCATCCCTAAGGATCCTCTTCAATCCCCAAAATCATGAACTAACTCCTAATCTGAGTTTTACAATTAATTCTCAAATCTCTCAATCTCTCAACTATCCTAAATCTCTCATATTCTCCTACATTCAAGAATATTTACAAATATGTCTCACAATATTCAATTAATTCCTATTCTGATTAAAATCACTCAAAAGGCTAAATAATTACATTAATTCACACTTAGGAACCCAACTTCCTTGGAAACACAAGACACCCTATGTCTTACTAAAATACAATGATATTGTTGAGCTAATTGCTCCTGCATCAAACTCCCAAAGTAGAAAATATTCATGATCTCCAGATCATGTGTGTTCATAAGTTAATAGAAAACCTCGAGGGTCCCAAATTTTAGTTTGTAGCTTCCCAAATGCCTTGCACCTTTGTTGTTGTCGTACATCTGTTGTCTTTTGTTTCATCTTCCTCTACTTATCAACCAGGTTCAAATTATGATTAATCATGCTTCCTGCTATTATCAATCTCCTCCATACAAAATGTTTCATCATTAGCTGCCATAATTCTTCAATCTTCATTTCCAGTACATCCTTGGACTGGTCCATACTCTGCCACTTACCTTTTCCACTTTCTCTTTGTTTCAAGTCGTTGTTGTTGTTGTCCACTAACTCTTCAATCTATTGTTTTCCTTCTTGAAGTTGTCGAATGCTATCACTTACTCTTACTTCTACGCTTATTTTTTCTTCACTTATTCTTGCTTGTTCTTTGCTTATTCTGATTGCCTCCCTTTCATCCTTACCCTCTTTCACAGTTATTTATTTCTGCATTAAATCTTGACTGTCCAACATTCTCTTCAACAATCGAGCATTTCTATTCCATGGATTTAATACTTCCACAGAATCCTCTTCCTTAATTTTTATTTGGCTGCTCATCTGTGTTAAATTTCCTCCAGCATCTGCAACTAAACCTGCATTCATAAAATAATTGTTAAAATAAAAACCATAAGGCTTCTGCGCCTTTTCTTCCCTTGGCAACAATTCAGTTTGCTGGTCTAATTCTTCCTCCTCTGTCAGCACATCAGTATGATGTTCTTAATTCTCAACAGAATTCGTGAGACTGTCAGCCAGTCTCTCCTCCACACCATCTATTTCAATGATGTTTTCCTGATTTTGTTCATTGTAATGAACTCCTTCCTTTGCATTTTCACTGTCATACTCTAATTTTCCCAACAAATACTCCAGCAACTCAATTTCTTTGTGACACTTCATAATTACTTCATCATTACTTATGATTTCTGCATTTATACGCAAATTATCAATCTGAAAATTACAAGGTTCAACAATTTCAACTGTTGCTTCACATATCAGTTCTTCAGACTGAATTTCATCTCCTTCCACAAGAAATTCTTCCTATGTTTTCACAACTTCAAACATCAATGTATTGCTAAATTCTTTCTGCTGCAATAATTCACTGCTTTCCCCATTCAAGAGACATTCTTCATCATTCTTGACTTCAGAGTTTTTACCTTCTAAAATATACTCTCCCATACTTTTGACAGCTTCAAAAGATTGCTCATCTTCTGTAAAACCTGTAATCACATCAAAAGTATTAGATTCAACAATACAGAGTTTTGCATTCTCTTGTTGGTCTGCATTTGTCCAACAGTTTAGAAATTCATCAATAATTCCTTCTTTTTCACCCAGAACTTCACCATGTTCTCGTTCACAAATGAAAAATGAATAATAATATAATATTAATATATATAATATATATATATAATATATATGAAGAAATTGACATAATGCTATTTTATTGTGAACAATACACGTTAAACAAAAGTATTTAATTATAAAGAGAACTTCTATTTTCATCGTGTTAAGTAATATTACATAACCTAGCATTAAACATATCAAATTAAAAATATTTAAGCTAAATTACATGTCTTCTTACATTCACCAGTGAAATTATGATATAACATGTCTCATTTGATTTTGGAGTGTAAATAATATAATTAATTATACTTGTAAATAAAATTAATTAAATATGTATATGTACTTTTCTTATTATTTATCATAGTTGACATTTAATTATATATTGAGTTGGAAGAAACTATAAATATTCCTCATATTTAGCTCTAGAATTTGCCTTGATGTGATAAAAATCTAGATAAATAAAAATGCTTTGATCTATCTCCACATTTATTAGATCCATGGTTTATGCAACTCTATAGGAAAGGCCTTACACATCTAGTTCATTTTTAAGTTTCTTTTTTTTACAATTTTATATAATATATACATAGTTGAAATTGAACTAATACAACTTGAGTGAGCCTAGTGATTAAAAGCACGTGTTTCCTCCTAAGAGGTCATAGGCTCAAAACTAGAGGGGAGTATAGTATGTATGTCTTTGTAGACTTAGTAGTCAAATGACTTAGGACGAGGGCCTCTTGTCCCACAAATAAGGGGGTCTCAGACATCAATTTGGTGTCCTAGTATA
>APFE031248911.1:0-21586 GCA_000404065.3 Pinus taeda
CAGTGATCAGTTGCAGCGAGGGGCAGTGAGTACGAGACAAAGAGGCAGAGATAGTGCTGAGAGACCAGCGCGGAAGCAGAAAGAGGCAGACGCTGAGCTAAAGGGAGCCATGCAGAGGCAAAAGGGACTACGCAGAGGCCAAAAGGGTCTATGTCATGCAGCAGAGGCTGCAGGAGTGAGGCAGAGAGCCGTAGAGGTTGCGCAAAGCCTCAAAGGGCTGACGCAGAGGGTTCCGGGCTGACGTAGAGGCCAGGTGGGCTGACGCTAAGCTTCAGATTATGCTGGAGAGGGTTTTGTGGGGCAGACTTTTCGAATATTTGCTTCTGAATAGAGAGGTATTACCACCAGATTATTTTCTCTCTCGAGTGAGCAAGTTTGACACCTGGTTGTACTCAAATAGCTGCATAATAAAATAACCCTCAAAATCGTTGCACCGATTTTCCCAAGTTGGGTTTTTTCGGGGACGAGATGCCCAAAAATAATGATGTCACTTGTGTGTTTGCTATTTCTTTCAACTGTTGCTTTGTAGATGGTTGAGACTGTATTATGTTTATTTCGATATTTATATGTTTAAATAACTTGTTCGTAATTAACAAGTAGGAGAAATAAACTAGAGGATACAGATAAAATTTCTAACAAGTAATACTTAGAAATTTCAACATGGTATCAGAGCTTGGTTACAGATCACAGGAGAGCTGAAGGCACCAGCTGAAGCAGAGCATTTGCAGCGGAAACAGTGTTCCCGAGTGACAGAAGTTGTTCCTAGCAGAAAGCGGCGGAAAAGGGTTGACTCAGAGGGACTACGTCATCAGTTCGGTCTAGCGCAAAGGTTGAGGAGGGAAGAAAAGGCTCACGAAGAACCATGCAGAGACCAGGAGGGTTGACGTAGTTGGCTAGTAGAGCATTTCAGCCAGTGTCGGGATTGCGCAAATCCTAGAGGCTTAGTCTTTCGGTTGTTGGGGCTCAGGAAGCTGTGGGCAGATTGCAAGGAGTGAAGCTGGTGGGGTGTTGTTGCTGCCGAGACAGAACAGTACCTAGCGGGGAAAAACCAAGGTAGATGGAGTCGCTACCTAGGCGGATTTCTAGCCAAGAAATCCAAATCAGTGTTGCAGGTGCATAGGAGATCGGAGAGGTGTGACTCGACGATTGGCAGGGGGCTTTCCAAGAGGGAAATCAAGACTTAAAGGGAGTCAAAGGAAGAACTTCCAAACGGGAAGTAGAGACTTAGAAGGAATCGAAGAGAGAACTTCCAGAGGGAAGTAGAGCCTCAGAGTCGAAAGGAAGAGTAGAGAGATGGCCATGAATAGATTAAGGAATCAGGACAAGCTGGACGGGGCGTCCAACTTTGTGGTCTAGAAGGCCAGGATCCTGTCCATTCTAGATAGACATCGCATCAAGGCCTTCACCTTGAGAACAATGGCTATCCTAGTTGACCCGGCTGACAATGAAAAGTACGAGGAGGCAATAGCCAAGGCGAAATGCATCATCCTTTGATGGGGTCAAGGATCATGTGGTTCAACATATTGCCGAGAAGGAGACGGCAAAGGAAATGTGGGACACCTTGAAGACGTTGTACCATCATACTTCCATGCAGAGGAAGATGTTACTTGAGAATCAACTACAGTCATACCAGATGCAGAAGGGGGAGCAGATAGATCACTTCCTCAGTAGATTGAAAGAGATCTGGGACAAACTGACTTTCATAGGGGCCACGCCAGATCAGGAATTGATGGTGAGGACCGCCCTAAATGCAGTCTCCGAGGAGTGGGAGACATTTGTCCAGAACATTCTGGGTAGGGCGAATCTTCCAAATTGGGAAGAATTGTGGGCAGCTCTTCACCAAGAAGAGATCAGACGACTATCCAAGACGGGAAGTAGCAGCAAAGGATCTAGATCAAGCAAGAAGAGGAAAAAGATGCAACTCTGGCATCTGCGAGGAAGTAGGAGAAGAGGAAGAAAAAGGACCTCTCCAAGATTAAGTGCTTCAACTATGGGGAACTGGGGTATTATGCGAACCAGTGTCCGAGGAAGAAGACTAAGGGAGAGGCGTCTGACTCCAAGGCAGTGCCAGTGAAGGCAGAAAAGGAGGTAGAGGAGGATGATGATTGTGCCATGAGTGCTCATGTACCTTTAGAGAAGAGGTGGGAAGACATAGAGCTGTAGTCACGAAGACTACAGGCAATGAGGCGCAGGATCCTTGAGATATCCAAACTCTTGGATTATACCTTGCTACGGGAGCCCCAAAGAGAGAGTAGCAGGACTGACGGATGTCGGTAGAAACGGATGCCAATGAAGCGACAAAGAGTGCTACAGTGCAGTAGTCCCGAGTTGCGCAAAGAGGGCTACAACAGTGCGAGAGGCACAAAGGAGGCTGCAGTAGTGCAAGATGGCACAGAGAGGTTTGCAACAGTGCGAGAGGCTGGGAGTTGTTGCAGCAGCGCAGAGGCAGTAGAGGGCACACGTGTTAGCGGCAGAGAGAGCTTCAAGATCGGGATTGTTTCTAGCCTGACAAGGATGTTAGTAGTTGGGTGGATCAATTACTTACTTCTCAGTAATTGAGTTGCAATGCAGTAGCAGTTAGAAGTAGCACGATGCAGCATGATGAGAGAGGGTTGCAGTGCAGATGCAGTGTTGGGAGAAAGGACTAGCAGCAGCACGGATGCAGAGGGAGCTCCCGTACGAATGTAGTAGTGGCAGTGGCAGAGCCATGGGCAGCAGTACAGGATGCAGCAGTGTAGAGGATGTTGGGCGGGGAGGCCTAGCATCAGCACAGGGACCAGTGCCACATAATCAGAGCGATGCTCAGTGTGGAGTATTACTAGAGCACAGTCCTCGCTAAGAGGGAGTGTTGATTTGCGGTCGCATCGGATGTGCTCTAGCCATGAAAATTAGTGGAGAGGCTAAAGCACCTGAGATCTCCAAAACACAGAAATGGTTTGGGAAGATTCTAACCAGTTTAGGAGATATTAAAATAATTAATAATTTTAATGGAGTTCCTAAGTCTAAACTTAGGAAAAATAAAATATTAATGGGTATTAATATAAAACTAGGTTAGAAGGTTCTAAAAGACATGGATCAAGCCAAATCTAATCTTAGTCGTTGAAGGACCAACAGGAAAAGTATAAGGGGAGGCTTGAGGGTCAGTTGGAGAATACACCAGAGTGATCAGTCATTTGATTTTCTAGAGCGGAGTTTGCTAAGAGAAATCGAATCAGTAATCAGTTGCCGCGAGGGGCAGTGAGTACAAGACAGAGAGGCAGAGATAGTGCTAAGAGACCATCGCAGAAGCAAAGAGAGGCAGACGTTGAACCAGAGGGAGCCACGAAAAGGCAGAAGGGACTGTGCAGAGGCTAGAAAGGCCTGCGTCATCCATGCAAACGCTGCAGGAGTGACACAGAGGGCCGTAGAGCCTGCGCAGAGCCTCAGAGGGCTGACGTAGAGGGTTCCAGGCTGACACAAAGGCCAGGTGGGCTAACGCTGAGCTTCAGATTGTGCTGGAGAAGGTTTCGTGGGGCAGATTTTCTGAATATCCGCTTCTGAATAGAGAGGTATTACTGCCGCATTATTTTCTCTGTCAAGTGAGTCACTTTGGCACCCAATTGTACTCGAATAGACTGCATAATAAAATAACCCTCATAATTGCTGCACCAGTTTTCCCAAGTTGGGTTTTTCCGGGGACGAGTTGTCCAAAAATAACGGTGTCACTTGTGTGTTTGCTATTTCTTTCAGTTGTTGATCTATAGATGGTTGAGACTGTATTGTGTTTATTTCGATATTTATATGTTTAAATAACTTGTTCGTAATTAACAAGTAGGAAAAATAAACCAGAGGACACAGATAAAATTTCTAACGCATAATACTTAGAAATTTCAACAATTGAACCTCCCACCACCAGTGGTAGAGCCAGTAAGGAAGTTCATTAGACTTTGAGGGATGCAAAGGAGTTTGTCCAAGCTCCTAGTACAGATAAGGGACAGAGCAGGCAGCCTAATAGATATCAAGCTTTGGTAGCTCATGTTACAGAACCCTCCAGCTTTCAGGAATCCGCACAACATCAGGTGTGGGTGGATGCCATGGTAGAAGAATACAGTTCTATCATGACAAATGATGTCCGGAAAGTAGTGCCTAGACTAGAAAACAGATCAGTTGTAGGTTCCAAATGGATCTACAAGATCAAGTATGCTGCAAATGGAAATGTAGAGAAGTACAAGGCTAGATTCGTGGAAAAGGGGTATGCACAGAAGGAAGGGATAGACTATGAGGAGACCTTCACCCCAGTTTCCAAATATACCTCTATCAGATCCGTTATATCCCTAACAATGCAGTTGGGATGGGAGATTCACCAGATGGACGTCAAGACAACATTTTTGAACAGGGTGATAGAAGAAGAGGTGTATATAGAGCAACCTGAAGGCTTCGAAACTCATGAGAAGCACACTCATGTATGCAGGTTGAAGAAAGCCATATACGGGCTCAAACAGGCACCCAGGGCGTGATATGGTCGGATTGACAGTTATTTGCAGCAGTTGGGATTCATCAAGAGTGATGCAGATCCCAATCTCTACTATTTGATGGTGGAGAATGAGCCTCTCATTCTAGTTTTGTATGTAGATGACCTGTTTTTGACAAGATCATCAGGGCTCATAAAAGGAACCTTGAAGCAGAATTCAACATGAAGGATATGGGGTTGATGCAATATTTTCTAGGATTGGAAGTATGGCAGAAGAATGGGGAGATCTTCTTTGGGCAAGGGAGATATGCTACAGATATTCTGAGGAGATTTAGAATGCAAGATTGTCAACCCATGACGACACCCGTGATCACCAATTGGAAGAAGATAGATGCATCATGGGACAAAGAAGTCAACCCCACCTTGTACATACAGCTCATTGGGTCGCTCATGTATATGGTTGACACTAGGCCAGATATTTGTTTCGTTGTCAATACCCTTAGTCAGTTCATGGTAGAACCGAAAAGGGTACATTGGGCAACAACTAGGCACATTCTTAATATATGTGTGTGGAACAGTCGGATATGGGTTGAAATATACTCGAGGAGATAACATCAGATTACGCGAATTCACAGATGCAGATTGGGAAGGTAGTTCATTGGACAAGAAAAGTACCTCCAGGTACTGCTTCAGTGTTGGATCAGGAATTGTCTCTTGGTGTAGCTTGAAGTAGAAATCAGTAGCACTAAGCTCAGCAGAATCTGAATATATGGCAACCACCACAACTATGTGAAAAGCTATATGGCTTAGGGAGTTGCTTCTGAGTTTGTTCGGGAATAAGATAGGAGTGACCAGTGTTTACTATGATAATCAGAGTTGCATAAAACTCTCTGACAATCCAGTATTTCATGATAGGTCGAAGCACATTGATATCAGATGTCATTTCATCAGAGACCGCGTTCAGCGTGGGGCAGTCCAGCTACAGTATGTTCCCACAGGAGATCAGGTAGCAGACATACTCACAAAAGCTCTAGGGAGAGCTAAGTTCATCTAGTTCAAGGAACAAATGGCTATGGTGGAGAAACCGTTTCAGTAGCAGAAACAGATGGATTCTCAGTTGTAGGAGCAGCAAATGATAGGGAGTTGCAGTGCAGATGCAGTAGTTGGCAGTAGTATAGCAGGGTCAACAGTAGCACAAATGCAACGCATATCAGATTTGCGTAGTAGTTGGTGGGCAACAGTAGCCAAACATCAACAGCATGACAGGAGATGGTGCAGAGACAGTTTGTTGTAGCAGCAATTGCAACACTAGAACATTTTCCTTTGCTAAGAGGGAATGTTAGTTTTTGTAGCATCGGATGTGTTCTAGCCACGATATTTGGTGGAGAGGCTAGAATATATGTATTCTCCAATACGCAGAATTTGTTTATGGAAATTCCACCTAGAGACGACTTCATTAGATTTATTAATTAGTTTTTAATATTTCCTAAGTCTAAACTTAGGAAATATGATTAATTAATCAGAATTATTTTCGGAAAAATCACATCAGAAAATCTTTGTCGATGCGTTTCGAAACGCGTCGACAAAGATTTTCTGATGTGATTTTTCCGAAAATACTTCTATAAACTCAGATTATGGATCATAGAAGCTTAAATTCAAATAATCAGAATTAGTTAAGTCATGGTTTGAATGTTCTAGAAACTCACATGGATCGACAGGGAAATAATTTGGGCCATCGATTATGTTTTAATCTTGGTCGTTGGTGCTCCAACAAAAAATTATAGGAACAAGTCGATGGGTAGATGGAGAACACACTAGTGCAGTTGCTCAGTGGCCCAGGCAAATCGATTTTCTCAATGGCTGAAGTTCAACAGAGGAGATAGACCTAGAGGGTGAGTTGCAGGAGAGAGAGAGAGGGTATCAGCAGTGGTCTGGGAAGTGCAAGACGAATTCACGAAGAGACAGCGTGAGGAGAGACGCAATCCACTAGAACACAGCGTAGAGGGTGATGCAAAGACACCAGCGTATGGGCAGAGGGTCCATCTCAGGGTCAGGGAGTTACTGTGGGGAGAGAAATTTTTGTTACTAAATTTCTCTCAGTATTTTTCCTCTGTTTTGTTGTCCAAATTCATGTACTTGAATTACTGTTGAAAAATTAATAAAGAAACCCTCATCTACTGACCGGTTTTCCCGCATTGGGTTTTTCTGGAGACAATTGTCCAAAATAACTATGTCAATATCTTTATGTGTGTTCTATAATTTCTCTAATTTTCTAGCATTTATTTTTTCTTCCGCAGTATTTGTGTTGTGAAGGTTGTAGTGTATATGTTTCAATATTTGCCGTAGGAAACTACAAATAGTTTGTTTAATTAATTTAACAAATAGAAGAAATATTTTCAATTCCGGGTTTCAGATTTTCACAGTTACCGCTTTGAGTTTTTATCAATGAAATTATTATTTTGCTCATTTATTCTTTCACTACACATTATTTTCCATTTTAAGGTCAGTGATTAGGTTAGTATAGAATTATTAACATGTTAACAATAGATTAGTGTATTGTTTATTTTGATATTTTACTTCATCCCCCTCTTCTCTCCCCGCTCCTACAACCACAATTAGTCGAGCTGGAGGTGGGAACATCTTCTAAGGTATTACAACCTCAATTTCCATCCATAAACTATCATTCATTAATTCACACATGGCTTTTATGATAATTAGTTTGATTCATGAGGTTGGAGAAAAGGGAACACATTAGCCTCAGCAAGAACCCCTTAGGTATAGTGATGGTAGAAACTACTTAACAAATCATTGCAAGGCGGTGCAAATCAAAGTGTTTGAAGCTTAACTCCACATTGACAAGAGAACTCAAAATAAAGGAACACATGGTGGAGTTTGGTTCATCCCATACACATTATTCAAAGACTATTTATGACACTACAAAACTAATATAGATACATTTATGACTTCATTTCTCTTCTCAATCGTGGTTGAGTGGTTTTTGTTCTATAAAGGAGGAATGATTAACACTGAAGTTAGCAACTTGCTCTATGATTGCAATGCTTACAAAAAATAAGGTAGAACATCCTTGTTGGCCCTATGCTTTGTTAGATCAAATAGGACCCAACTCCACCATTGAGACATCTAAGTGGACCAACTTCACCAATAAACACTTGATGGAAGACACCAAACATAGTCATGACCTTGATAGTCAACTCAGCTCAAGTTAGGCATCTATCTAGGAATACCAACCAACAGTTGTTACACAAATTACAACTCATCCAATAGTTGATGCCTAGCAATGATAGTTTCCAATTGAAAACTATCCTCCCGTGCATAAATATATGTTGAAATATAATGTACCTCTTCCTAAATACTTTTTCTAGCTACCAATCATTTTTATTAGAAATTTCCTTTGTTCTTTAGCATGGATATGCCCTCATTTTTTTACCACTAGATTTATTTCAAAACAAACAAAAAGTAAAAGGATTTAGATTTTAAGGTTTTTGGTTAGTTGTTGAGAGAAGACTAAGTGACTTTCTCCAATTAGGGTTTATGGGGTCAAGAATTATGCCCCTCCAAGAATTGGTCATTCCTATCTTAGTACCCTAGGCTATATTTACCTGCTATATAATCAACATACGATATAAATACCAAGGCCCTGCAAGAACAAATTCCACTAAGGAAAAACCTTCAACAACAAGGTCAACTATGGAATGAATAAAATACTTGAAACCCTTGTCAAGGAACCAAAGAAAAAACAAGACAAGAGATTTGAGAACTTACCAAACCAACAAAGGAAGATGGAAGAGCATAAACAGTAAACATCTTCCCTCCAAGTGGTAGACTTTTCCCTCAAATTGATCGATCTTGAAAGATAGTAGAAATCTTTAACTATCACAATAAATATTTAATGCATCAATAAGATAACCAAGAAAGAGGGAGCTCCGAAAATTGACACCAACTCCTCCAATAGGTAGATCTTCAAAAAATTGCATTCTCAAATGATATCCAACAAAAACAAACAACTTGGAATGAGAGGAGATCCTCTATTTATAAATGAGTCTTATATATCCTTCTCATTATTTACTATTTTCTTTCTCCCTAGAATTAGCCTAGGAGAATTACAAAAAGGTGACTTGTCATCCACATAATGAAGGAGACTATGTCAAGCTATAAGTAGAACATGCCATATGTACATAAAACCCTCTAAGAGAGGGGATGTACCACATAAAAAAAGGAGGTTGACTTGATGAACAAGCTCAACATTCCCATGACTGTGCATAGTCCTGTTGAAAAATGTGTAACTAGGTTCGGTCTTCATAAATATGAAATATATTCTTGTAAATTATAAAATGAAAAGAAATTATTATTATTGGAGCATGGGTTTCATGCTTAAGTTCTTTTATTTTATAGGTCAAGCACCCATTGAGTGCTTGTAGGGTTTGTCCTAGGTCTAGGAGTCATTGCCATATATTGAAGACCCCAATAGGCACATTGTATCTTGTAAATAAAAATTATTTTTGTCTTTAAAGTGTCAAAATGCCCTCCAAGATCAAATCGGCCTAAATGAAGAGCCACGTCTACCCTTGAAGAGGCCTATATAAAGAGAGTAACTTGTCCTCCAAAAGATCACTCACTCAACTCTCATTCTATCGGAAGAAGAGGACAAGAAGAGGTCGAAGAAGAAGGAAGAAGAAGAGGTCGAAGGAAATCAAAGTGTTGGGCTAGTTCTCTCTCCCACGTGCAAGTCGAAGCTAGGGTTTTTCTGCGCAAGGGTCATCTCTGGTTCAATCTTGGAAGAAGGAGAAGAAAGAAGTCAAGCGAAGATCACTTAGGGTATATCTCTAGCCCTAAGTCTCAAGGAAAGGCAAGCGAAGGGAAGAAGAGGCTCTAAGAAGAAGATCAAAGTCTTCTAGTGGAGCAACAACAATTGTCGAGCAGTCAGAATTTCAGATCTGCAGTAGGAGGTCGAAGTTCTTGCAGCAGGAGGCCAAGTTGATCTTGATCTTGGAGGATATTTATCTAAGTCTCTAGGTCATGGTATTCATCAATTGATGGATTATAAGAAGAGAAGAGATTTAAGGGTTTTACCCTCAAGAGGAGGGGTTTTGGCCCTAGCTTGGAACCTACATATTGTGTCACTATTCTTATTGTTTTGGTAGATGTTTGATGTATTTCACATTATAATAATAAGGATCAAAGCTAATAAGTTAAAAGGTAGCACAAACAGTTATCAAGTTAAAGAGAATTAACACATTCATTTCCCTATTGAATTCTCAACATGGTATCAGAGCTAAGGTTATCTAAGGGCATCATGAAGATCTCCTCTACAGTGAAGAAGTTCATCAAAAAGATCGCAAGCTATCTCAAGAAAGGTATCAAGGAAGCATGGAGTCTCTTAGTTTCCTCAACAAACGTATCAATCAATAAAAAGGATGAAGGTCTCTTCTCTTATCTTATCTTATCTCTAGCACATTCCAACATGAAGACATTTGAGTAATTGATAGTGGTGCATCAAGGCACATGACTGGCCATTCCAAACAATTAAAGACCTTATCAAAAGGAAAATCCACTTATTCAGTGGAACTTGGAGATAACAAGAGCTATCCTGTAAAAGGTATTGGATCGACCTCTATAAAGTTGGAGAATGGAAGCAACATTCACCTCAACAACATTCTATTTGTTCCAGGTTTGCACAAGAACTTACTTTCCATTTCAAGTTTAGAAGATAAGGGTGATACAGTAGCCTTCATTGATGGAAAGGTCGTTGTATGGAGTAAAGACTCAAATATAGATCAAGCTAAAGTCATTGGAGTTCAAGAAGGAAGACTCTACAGGCTGATATCTCCCGTGGCCCAAGCCCTAGTTCACATTGAAATTAGCCCGTGTGAAATCTGGCATAGAAGATTTGGTCATCTACATTTCAAAATCCTTCCAACTCTAAGTTCCATAGTAGAAGGAATTCTTGATCTAAAGGAAGATCATGAAGGAGTATGTAAGGGATGTGCATTGGGTAAGAATACCAAGAGACAATTTGGAAGCAATGCTTCATTGTCAAAAGAAATCTTGGATCTCATTCACTCTGATGTATGTGGCCCTATTACTCCTAAATCACTTGGAGGTCATCTATATTATGTCACATTTATAGATGATCATTCAAGAAAGACTCGGGTTAACTTAATGACAACCAAGGACGAAGTATTTACAAAATTTCAAGAATTCAAAGCTGAAGTGGAGAACCTTATAGAAAGAAGAATCAAGATACTAAGATCAGATAATGGAGGAGAATATACATCCAAAGATATTATAGCATTCTGTAAGGACTCTGGGATTAAGAGGGCGTTGATAGTCCCATATAATCCCAAGCAAAATGGAGTTGCATAATAGAAGAATAGATCCATTGAAGAAAGTGTAAAAGAAATGTTACACAATCAAGATCTACCTAAGTTTCTGTGGGGAGAAGTCACGAAGACAGTTGTCTACATTCAGAATCAAAGTCCCTATAGATCTCTAGACAACAAAACTCCGGAACAAGTGTTCACTGGAAAGAAGCCATCTGTAAATCATCTCCGGATCTTTGGGTATCCTATATATATCCATATACCAAAGGACAAAAGAAAGAAGTTGGATCCTTCAGGCATGAAGGGAACATTTGTTGGGTACAACAACTCATCGAAAGCTTATAGGATCTACATGAAAGATGGACATCACATAGAAGTCAGTCGTGATGTCATATTTGATGAAAGCATAGCATTCAAGAAATCAAAGGAATTTTCCATAGACTCTGATGACAAAGAACTTTTGGTATTTGAGGAGGAAGTTGACAAGGGGGAAGAAGAATCACACCATGAAGAAGAAGGTCCTAGTGAGCCTGTTCAACCTGTGGTAATCCCTGAAACAAGAAAAAGACCTAATTGGTTGAAATCTACTCTACTTGATGCAGAAGGTCATGGGGCAGTGAAAGTATCATTTAGAGAAAGCAAGAAACCCAAGAGATATTCTGGGTATGCTGCATACATGACAAAACTAATAGAAGCATAACCATCCACTTGTGAAGACGCTGTAAATAATCAGGAATCGAAAGATGCCATGAATGAAGAGTATCAATCTATAATGAAGAATGGAGTCTACGAGATCGTACCAAGGCCTGAAGACAAATTTGTGGTTACTTCCAAGTGGATCTATAAGATCAAACATGCGGCAGAGGAAAGTATAGATAAATATAAAGCAAGATTTGTGGCTAGGGGATTCTCTCAACTAGAAGGCATCGACTATGAAGAGGCATTTTCTCCAACAACAAGATATACAACTATTCGATCATTAGTCTCTCTGACAGCATCGATGGGGTGGAAGATCCACCAAATGGATGTCAAGACTGCATTTCTGAATGACACAATAGATGAAGAATTCTATATAGAGCAACCCTTGGGATTCGAAGTTAAAGATAGGAAGGCATATGTTTGCAGATTGAAGAAAGCATTATATGGCCTCACGTAAGCACCAAGAGAGCATGGTATGCTAGAATGGATGCATACCTGCCAAGAATAGGCTTCACAAAAAGTTATGTTGATTCGAACCTTTATATTAAGGTTGTAGATGGAGAACCTATAATCATTCTTTTGTATGTAGATGATCTTCTTTTAACAGGTGTAGAAGGTTGAATTGAAGAATGTAAGAAGAAACTAGCATCAAAATTTGACATGAAGGATCTTGGGCTGATGCATTACTATTTGGGACTATATGTCTATCAAGGACCTGATGAAGTTTATTTGGGTCAAGGAAAGTACGTGATCAAGATGTTGAAGAGGTTTGACATGATGGATTGCAAACCTGTGACCACTGCGATGATCACAAACTTAAAGAGACTAAGGAGTTCTGAATCAAGCCCTATGGATCCTTTTGAGAATAGGAAACTTATTGGCTCATTGATGTACTTGGTGAATACATGACCAAACATATGCTTTGCAATAAATGTTCTCAATCAATTCCAAGTGGAGCCAAAGCATGATCATTGGGTAGCAACAAAACATATTCTAAGATATCTGTGAGGAACCATCCACTACTATCTCAAGTATGATAGAAGGAATGATGTCCAACTGATTGGATATACAGATTCTGACTGGGGAGGCAGTGAGCAAGATGGAAGCACTACAAGAGGATGTTTCAGTTCAGGATCCTTCATGCTCTCATGGATGAGCAGAAAGCAAGACAGTTGCTTTGAGTAGTGTTGACGCTGAATATGTTGCAGCCTATGAAGTAAGCAAAGAAGCAGTATGGTTGAGGAAGCTACTATCCAACCTGTTTGAAGGACCGATGAACCTTACAATGATACTTTGTGATAACACTAGTTGTATACGTTTGTCTGAAGATCCAGTGTTTCATGGAAAGACAAAGCATGTAAACAACAAGTATCACTATATTCGAGAGCTAGTGCAAAATGGTGCATTGCAACTACAGTATATCTCCAATGATGAGCAGGTAGCTAACATATTGACAAAGTCACTTCCGAACGAGAAGCTTGTGTACTTGAGAGACAAGCTTGGTTTGGTTGATGTATCCTCCCCAATTGAGAGGGACAGATAGACACTACATTCTTGTCTTCACTTGGGAAGAAAGAATAGAGGATTGGGTAACCATCTGGCATTCAATACTCTTTGAGAATGTGGTAGGGAATTCAAGACAAGAGTAGTCATGGACCGATATTCTTTGAGGAATAGCTATCCAAGATAAGAATAGTCCAAAGGAAGGTCATACTCGGTGAACACCCAGGTGGAGTATGTACCTTGAGAGACAATGATGATGGTGTCTATAAATCATTGGTCCCGCCAACATTGTGCTCTAATCTTGTGGAGAGATAGAGTTGTTAGTCAAGGCCTTGCTATGTGACAATGCTGGTTAAATATGATGCTAGAAAGATGGGTTACCAATCCGACTCTTTTTATGAGATCTCTTCAGATTGAGAATGACCATGTACCTCTTATGAATACCTCCCTAGTTAAGAGGGAGTATTGAAAAATGTGTAACTAGGTTCGGTCTTCATAAGTATGAAATGTATTCTTGTAAATTATAAAATGAAAAGAGATTATTATTGTTGGAGCATGGGTTTCATGCTCAAGTTCTTTCATTTTATAGGTCAAGCACACATTGAGTGCTTCTAGGGTTTGTCCTAGGTATAGGAATCATTGTCATATATTGAATGTTGAAATTTCTAAGTCTAACCCTTTAGAAATTTTCCTGCACTATTTGGTTTATTTCACCTACTTGTTTAATTACTGAACAAGTTATTTAACCATATAAATACTGAAATAAACACAATGCAGTCTCAACCATCTACAGATTATCAACTGAAAGAAATAGACAAGCACACAAGGGGCACCGTTATTTTTCGACAATCTTCCCCAGAAAAACCCAACTTGGGAAAATCGGTGCAACAGTTCTGAGGGTTTTATTATTAAGCAGCTTTTCTTGAGTACACTGGGTGCCAAACTGGCTCACCCAACAGAGAAAATAATCTGGCAATAATACCTCTCTTTGGAAGCAGATATTCTGAAAGTCTGCTCCACGAAACCCTCTCCAGCACCTCTCTGAAGCACTGCATCAGCCCTCCTGGCCTCTGCGTCAGCCTGAAACCCTCTGCGTCAGCCCTCTAAGGCTCTGTGTAGCCTTTCTGGCCCTCTGTGTCACTTCTGCAGCGTCTGCATCACTCACGCAGGCCCTTCTGGCCTCTACGCAGTCACTGCTAGCCTCTGCGTGGCTCTTGTTGGCTTTGCATCTTCCTCTCAGCCTCTACGCTGGTCTTTCGGCACTATCTCTGCCTCTCTACCTTGTACTCACTACCCCTTGTTGCAACTCTGATCACTGATTCGATTTCTCTTGGCAAACCCTGCTTTAGAAAATCGAATTGACTAATCACTCTAGTGTATCTCCAACTGACCCTCAAGCCTCCTCTTATACCTTTTCTTTTGAGTCTTCAACAACCGAGATTACATCTCTAATCAATGGCTAAGATTAGATTTCGCTTGATCCATGTCATTTAGAACCTTCTAACCCATTTTTATATTAATACCCAGTAATATTTTTATTTTCCTAAGTTTATATTTAGGAACCCATTAAAATATTATTTATTTTAATATCTCCTTCACCGAGTAGAATTTCCTCAAACCATTTCTGGGTCTTGGAGATCTCATGTGCTTTAGCCTCTCCACCAATTTTCATGGCTAGAGCACATCCGATGTTATCCCAAATCAACAATGAAGACCCTAATGGGCACATTGTATCTTGTAAAGAAGAATTATTTTTGTCTTTAAAGTGTCGAAATTCCCTCCAAGATCAAGTTGGCCTAGAAGCTGTCAAGTTGGCCTAAATGAAGAGTCTCATCTACCCTTGAAGAGGCCTATATAAAGAGAGGAACTCGTCTTCCAAAAGATCACTCACTCAACTCTCATTCTATGCGAAGAAGAGGACAAGAAGAGGTCAAAGAAGAAGGACGAAGAAGAGGTCGAAGGAAGTCGAAGTGCTTGGGCTAGTTCTCTCTCCCACGTGCAAGTCGAAGCTAGGGTTTTTCTGCGCAAGGGTCATCTCTAGTTCGATCTTGGAAGAATGATAAGAAAAAAGTCAAGCGAAGATCAATTAGGGTATATCTCTAGCCCTAAGTCTCAAGGAAAGGCAAGCGAAGGGAAGAAGAGGCTCTAAGAATAAGATCAAAGTCTTCTAGTGGAGCAGCAACAGTTGTCGGGTAGTCAGAGTTCCTAATCTGCAGTAGGAGTTCAAAGTTCTTGCAGCAGGAGGCTGAGTTAATCTTGATCTTGGAGGGTATTTGTTTGAGTCTCTAGGTCATGGTATTCGTCAATTGAAAGATCTATAAGAAGAGGAGATTTAAGGGTTCTCCCCTCAAGCGGAGGGGTTTTTGCCCTGGCTTGCAGCCTATATATTGTGTCACTATTCTGTTGATTTGGGGTAGCATCGGATGTGCTCTAGCAATGAAAATTGGTGGAGAGGCTAAAGCACATGAGATCTCCAAGGCCCAGCAATGGTTTGGGCAGATTCTAACTAGTTTGGGAGATATTAAAATAATTAATATTTTAATGGAGTTCCAAAGTCTAAACTTAGGAAAAATAAAATATTAATGGGTATTAATATAAAATTGGGTTAGAAGGGTCCAAAAGTCATGGATCAAGCCAAATCTAATCTTACGCATTGATTAGAGATTTAATCTCGGTCGTTGATGGGCCAAAGAAAAATGTATAAGAGGAGGCTTGAGGGTCAGTTGGAAGATACACGAGAGTGATCCGTCATTCATTTTGCTAGAGCGGGGTTGCTAAGAAAAATTGAATCAATGATCAACAACGAGGAGCAGTGAGTACGATGCAAAGAGGCAGGCACAATACTGGGAGACCACCACAAAAGCGGAGAGAGCCAGAGCAACAGTCAATCTAGGCTACGCAGGGCCCAGCAGAGGCAACGCAGAGCCCAGAGAGACTGTGTCATCCACACAGAGGGATGAGGGAGTGACACAAAGGCCCCTAGAGGTTGCGCAGTGCCTCAGAGGGCTGACATAGAGAGTCCTGGGGCTGACGCGCAGGCCAGAAGGGCCAGCGCTGAGCTTTAGTTGTGCCGGAGAGGGTTTCGTGGACAGGTTTTCTGAATACCTGTTACCGAATATAGAGGTATCGCTGTCGTGTATTTTTCTCTGTCAGGTGAGCCAGTTTAGGCACCCTGTTGTACTCAGATAAACTGCATAATAATATAACCCTCTGAATAGCGGCATCAGTTTTCCCACATTGGGTTTTTCCAGGGACATTGGTCCAAAAATAACGATGTCACTTGTGTGCTTGTTTTCTTTCAGTTGATGATCTGTAGATGTTGATATTGTACTTGTGTTTATTTTCAATATTTACATGGTAAATAACTTGTTAAGTAATTGAACAAGTAGAAAGAAATAAACTAGATAGTACAGGAAGAATTTCTAACGGGTTAAACTTAAAAATTCCAACATGGTATCAGAGAGTGGTTCCAGATCACAGGATAACTGAAGGCATCAGCTAGCAGAGCAGTAGCAACAGAAACAGTTGTCCTGATTACAGAAGTTGTTCCTAGCAGAATGCAGCAAGGAAGAGGTGACGCAAAGGGCCTGCGTCATCAATTCGAGCCAGGAGGAGGATCAGCGCAAAGGCAGAGAGGAGCAGACCTGACCTACGCAATGCCCGGTCATCTTTCTCAATGAGGAAGGATCAACATTGTGGCCAGGAGGAACAGATTTTGCCGGTGTCGGGATTGCGCAGAGCCTAGAGGCTCAGTCCTTCAGTTGCTGGGGCATAGGAGGTTGTGGGTAATTTGCGAAGCGAAGTTGGTGGTGTACTGTGGTCAGAACAGTACCTAACAAGGCAAGACCAAGGAGGAGGGAGTTGCTGCCGAGGCAGATTTCTAGCCAAGGAATTCGGATCAGTGGTGCGATTGCACAGACGATCGGAGTGGGGCAACTCGACGTTGGCAGAAGGATTTCCAGAAGGGAAATCGAGACTAAGAGGGAGTCGAACCGAGAAATTCTAGGCGGGAAGTTGAGAGATTCAGCAAGAGTCGAACAGGGGACTTCCAGGAGGGAAGTAGAGAGACTCGAAGGAGTCGACAAAAGAGCAGCGAGATGGCCATGAATGGGCTAAGAGATCAAAACAAGCTGGACGAAGTGTCCAACTTTGTGGTCTGGAAGGCCAGGATCTTGTCCATTCTAGACAAATATCGCATCAAGGACTTCACCTTGAAAACGATAGCGATCCCAGTTGACCCAGCTGAAAATGAGAAGTACGAGGAGGCAATGGCCAGGGCAAAGTGCATCATCCTTGATGGGGTCAAGGATCATGTGGTGCCACATATTGCTGAAAAGGATATGGCAAATGAGATGTGGGAGGCCCTGAAGAAATTGTACCAGAATACTTTCGTGCAGAGGAAGATGTTACTTGAAAATCAGTTGTGGTCATACCATATTTAGAAGGGAGAGTAGATAGATATCTTCCTCAGTCGATTGAAGGAGATCCACCAACTGACTTCTATAAGGGCCACGCCAGATGAGGAGATGTTGGTGAGGACCACACTGAACGCAGTTTCCAAGGATTGGGAAGTATTTGTCTAAAGCATACTGGGCAGGTCGAAGCTTCCAGATTGGGAAGAACTATGGGCGACTCTTCGTCAAGAAGAGATCAGACGGCTGACCAAGGCGAGGAGTAACGGTAAAGGGGTCAGAATCAAGAAGGAGGAAGAAGAGGATGCGGCTCTAGCATCTGTGGGAAAGCAGGAGAAGTAGAAGAAGGACCTCTCCAAGGTCGTGTGCTTCCATTGTGGGGAACTAGGTCATTTTGCGAACCAATGTCCGAGGAAGAAGAGCAAGGGAGAGGCTTTTGAGACCAAGGCAGCGCCAGCCAGGGTGGAGAAAGAAGTCGAAGAGGATGACGACTGTGCCATGAGTGCTCATGTGCCACTTGAGAAGAAGTGGGGAGACATCGAGCTGTAGTCAGGAGGACTACAGGTGATAAGGGGCAGGATCCTTGAGGTACCCAACCTCTTGGATTATACCTTGCTACGGGAGCCCCGAAGAGGAGTAGCAGAACTGGCAGATGTCGGTAGAGACAGATGCAAATGGAGCGGCAGAGAGTGCTACAATGCAAGAGTCCTCGGACAACAAGAGGCTAGCAGGTTGCAACAGTGTGAGAGGCACGCGAGTGTTGCACCAGTGCAAGATGGCACAGAGAGGTGTGCAATGGTGTGAGATGCATGGGGTTGTTGCAGTAGCACAGAGTTCAGTAGAGGGAGAGTCTCTAGCCTGACAGGGATGTTAGAGTTGGGTGGATCAGTTACTTACTTCTCAGTAACTGGGATGCAGTGCAGTAGCAATATGTGGTAGCACGATGCTGCGTGAGGAGAAGGGGATGCAGTGCTGGGTGTATGGACCAACAGTAGCACAGATGCAAAGAGAGTTGTCGTATGGACGTAGCAATGACAACGGCAGGACCATGGGCAGCAGTACAAGATGCAGCAGTGCAAAGGATGTTGGGCGGGGAGGCCTAGCATCAGCATAGGGACCGATGCTGGATGATCAAGGTGATACTCAGTGAGGAGTATTACTAGAGCACAGTCCTCGCTAAGAGGAAGTGTTGATTTGGGGTAGCATCAGATGTGCTCTAGCCATGAAAATTGGCGAAGAGCCTAAAGCACATGATATCTCCAAGACCCAAAAATGGTTTAGGCAGATTCTACCCAGTTTGAGAGATATTAAAATAATTAATATTTTTAATAGAGTTCCTAAGTCTAAACTTAGTAAAAATAAAATATTAAGGTGTATTAATATAAAATTGGGTTAGAAGGGTCCAAAAGTCATGATCAAGCCAAATCTAATCTTAGTCGTTGGTTAGAGATTTAATCTCGGTCGTTTATGGACCAACGAGAAAAGTATAAGAGGAGGTTTGAGGGTCAGTTGGAAGATACACCAAAATGATCAGTCATTCATTTTGCTAGAGCAGGGTTGCCAAGCAAAGTTGAATCAGTGATCAGCAGCGAGGGGCAATGAGTATGAGGTAGATAGACAGGGACAATATTGGGAGACTAGCACAGAAGCAAAGAGAGCCAAAGCAGCAGTCAGTCCAGGCTACACAGAGCCCAGAGAGACTGTCATCCACGCAGAGGGCAGAGGCAGTGATGCAGAGGCTCCCAGAGGCTGCGCAGTGCTTCAAAGCGCTGACGCAGAGAGTGCTGGGGCTGACGTAGGTCAGCAGGGGGCTGATGCAGAGGCCAGAAGGGCCATCACTGAGCTTAAGTTGTGCTAGAGAGGGTTTCGTGGGACAGGTTTTATGAATACCTATTTCCGAATATAGAGGTATTGTTGTCGTGTATTTTTCTCTGTCGGGTGAGCCAGTTTAGGCACCCAGTTGTACTCAGATAAACTGCTTAATAATATAACCCTCTAAATAGTTGCACCGGTTTTCCCGCATTGTGTTTTTCCGGGGACATTGGTCCAAAAATAACGATGTTATTTGTGTGCTTGTTTTCTTTCAGTTGATGATCTGTAGATGTTGATACTGTACTTGTGTTTATTTTCAGTATTTACATGGTAAATAACTTGTTAAGTAATTGAACAAGTAGGAAGAAATAAACCAGATAATACAGGAAGAATTTCTAATGGGTTAAACTTACAAATTCCAACATATTCTTATTGTTTTGGTAGTTGTTTGATGTATTTCACATTATAATAATAAGGATCAAAGTGAAGCAACAAAATTGTAGCTTGTTGATTTTATTGTAAAAATACACAAAAGATATTTATAATAATAATTTAGTAATATATATAATATGTACAAGTGATGTTGAATGTTACAATGAGGCACTGCTTATATACCTAGGCATGTGTCCTTTCATAACTGGGCATGTCTTTTAGACATGCCTTTTCACTTAACTAATGACTACTTAACATAATCATTACTTGATTATTTAGTATTTACA
The DNA here is from genome assembly GCA_000404065.3 of Pinus taeda. Lineage (NCBI taxonomy): Eukaryota > Viridiplantae > Streptophyta > Pinopsida > Pinales > Pinaceae > Pinus > Pinus taeda. Next base: position 19,937 of record APFE031248911.1, read on the forward strand.
TTTATTTATATTTATTTAATTTTATATAATTTATATTCATAACACAAAGCTAATAAGGTAAAAGGTAACACAAACAGTTATCAAGTTAAAGAGAATTAACACATTCATTGCCCTATTGAATTCTCAACAAGTCCAAGCCTCAAAACAAAGAAAAGAGAGAGCAAAGAAAAATTTGTGATCATAGCCCATAGCCACAAAATGCTATTCTATACATCCTGAACTTTCCAACCATGCAAAAATCACCTCAATTGGAGCTCATATGTAGAAATTATGCCTCCCACAAGTTAAGCTACCATATTTACCACCATGGTATGAATGGATGCAATGCCAACCCCCTTTACTCACACATGCTGCATGTGAACTTTTGAGAGGATTCTAGAAGTTCCAAAAATGTTATCACTAATTGGGGGTTGAGAATGCAAAAAACCTAACTCTAGATAGCTATCGAGCTATTTTAAATATTGGGTTGCAAGGAGTAGAGGCCAAGGGTCCCATTCTTTAGTATTTTAATTGTTCCATAATTGAGTCGAGCATATAGGGTTGGGATCTGAGAGCATAATAGAGGAGAAAGAAGATTATGTCCTACCATTCAGGCCACATTGTCAAAGACCACTCCATGGTAAGTGCCCTCCTTTCTTTGTAGTTGCATTTCCATAATTAAAGAAAAGAGTGGACTAGTGCCTTTGTCAATCAAGGCCTAATGGATTCTAAGGCTAAAATATATGGAAGAGGATTGATCGAAGAAATTCAAGGAAGATAAAGAAAGCTACGATTAAGTTTCTCAACTCCTCAAACCCTAGCGTCTCTCAATCAAACTGGAGACAATATGGGAGAGAGATGCGCCTATGTTCCTCAATAGAAACTTGATGATAATCTTGTCAAGAAGATGTGAGTCATAAAACATTCAACAATACTTTGGTGAAAATTTCATTGAAACCCTAATTCTACAACAAACACAAGATGGAAGAAGATACGTGCAACAATTTTGCACAAAATTACCATAAAATCACTAACTATCCTCCAATATAAAGAACCATCCAATCATAATATCCTCCCCAAGACAATTTGCTCATTCAATGTCCAAAAGAGACTAAGAGAAAATAGACAAGCTAGTGCACACTACTCTCCAAGTGTGAGTGTGTCAATGATCCATGTCTAAATCAACTCATCTCTACTATATGAGGGAAACCAAGTCGATTTAGTCCAAAATTAGACTAAAAGCCCTAAAAATAATATATTATGTTATTACAAATTGGATAGGCCACAAGATGACCCCTAAAGATAGCTAATTCAATGAATAAACATAAAAAAAAACCCTCTTTTAATCCAAACATGTGAGATAAAAGGTGTCCAAGGATGATGTCATCCTCTAAAAGGTGCATCTATCATCAAAATATGCCACAGATGACTCAATAAGGTGTTCCTCACTCCAAAAGCCGCACCTCATCAAAAGGTGTCCAATTATCAAGGCTCCCTCAACAATACGTCATCATCAAAATTAGCCCACGTCATCAACCCAATCAACATGGAGGAGGCATCATCAAGCGAGGGCATGACATCATCATGCAAATCTGTGTACAGTCCCCTCCAAATGGGTCTCAAGCAATGTTGCAGTAATCGTTATCGGGATATTATCAGCGAGGGGAAAAA